>CAJHQQ010006350.1:0-10093 GCA_905132885.1 Moricandia moricandioides | reverse complement strand
TTACATCGTGATTCATTCTGGTTTATTAGTATCAAGAATAAATTCCCAAATCTCCAAACAGGACAAACTAGAATCACTTCGGTTAAAAGTGGGATAACTTCTTCATCATAAGTCCAATGATATTGATTCGACTTAAGGGTGATTCGACACTGATTTATGAGTCCAGATCAAGTTTCTTACATCGTGATTCATTTTGGTTTTATTAGTATCAAGAAGAAATTGCCAAATCTCCAAACAGGGCAAACTGGAATCACTTCGGATAAAAGTGGGATAACTTCTTCATCATAACTCCAATGATATTGATTCAACTTCAGGGTGATTCTACACTGATTAATGAGTCCAAATAAAGCTTCTTACATCGTGATTCATTCTGGTTTTATTAGTATCAAGAATAAATTCACAAATCTCCAAACAGGACAAACTGGAATCACTTCGGTTAAAAGTGGGATAACTTCTTCAATAAGTCCAATGATATTGATTCAACTTCAGGATGATTCTAAACTGATTTATGAGTCTAGATCAAGTTTCTTACATCGGGATTCATTCTGGTTTTATTTGTATCAAGTAGAAATTGCCAAATCTCCAAACAGGGCAAACTGGAATCATTTTGGTTAAAAGTGGGATAACTTCTTCATCATAACTCCAATGATATTGATTCAACTTCAGGGTGATTCTACACTGATTAATGAGTCCAAATCAAGCTTCTTACATCGTGATTCATTCTGGTTTTATTAGTATCAAGAATAAATTCCCAAATTTCCAAACAGGGTAAAATGGAATCACTTCGGTTAAAAGTGGGATAACTTCTTCCTCATAACTCCAATGATATTGATTCATCTTCAGGGTGATTCTACACTGATTAATGAGTCCAAATCAAGCTTCTTACATCGTGATTCATTCTGGTTTTATTAGTATCAAGAATAAATTCCCAAATCTCCAAACATGACAAACTGGAATCACTTCGGTTAAAAGTGGGATAACTTCTTCATCATAACTCCTATGATCTTGAGTCAACTTCAGGGTGATTCGACACTGATTTATGAGTGCAAATCAAGTTTCTTACATCGTGATTCATTCTGGTTTTATAAGTATCAAGAAGAAATTACGAAATCTCCAAACAGGGCAAACTGGAATCATTTCGGTTAAAAGTGGGATAACTTCTTCATCATAACTCCAATGATATTGATTAAACTTCAGGGTGATTCTACACTGATTAATGAGTCCAAATCAAGCTTCTTACATCGTGATTCATTCTGGTTTTATTAGTATCAAGAATAAATTCCCAAATGTCCAAACAGGGCAAAATGGAATCACTTCGGTTAAAAGTGGGATAACTTCTTTATCATAACTCCAATGATATTGATTCAACTTCAAGGTGATTCT
This sequence comes from Moricandia moricandioides, assembly GCA_905132885.1. Lineage (NCBI taxonomy): Eukaryota > Viridiplantae > Streptophyta > Magnoliopsida > Brassicales > Brassicaceae > Moricandia > Moricandia moricandioides. Next base: position 8,710 of record CAJHQQ010006350.1, on the reverse strand, counting down.
ACACTGATTAATGAGTCCAAATCAAGCTTCTTACATCGTGATTCATTCTGGTTTTATTAGTATCGAATAAATTCCCAAATCTCCAAACATGACAAACTGGAATCACTTCGGTTAAAAGTGGGATAACTTCTTCATCATAACTCCTATGATCTTGAGTCAACTTCAGGGTGATTCGACACTGATTTATGAGTCCAAATCAAGCTTCTTATATCGTGATTCATTCTGGTTTTATTAGTATCAAGAAGAAATTGCCAAATCTCCAAAAAGGGGAAACTGGAATCACTTCGGTTAAAAGTGGGATAACGTCTTCATCATAACTCCAATGACATTGATTCAACTTCAGGGTGATTCTACTCTGATTAATGAGTCCAAATCAAGCTTCTTACATCGTGATTCATTCTGGTTTTATTAGTATCAAGAATAAATTCCCAAATCTCCAAACAGGACAAACTGGAATCACTTCGGTTAAAAGTGGGATAACTTCTTCATCATAATTCCAATGATATTGACTCAACTTTAGGGTGATTCGACACTGATTTATGAGTCCAGATCAAGTTTCTTACATCGTGATTCATTCTGGTTTTATTTATATCAAGAAGAAATTGCCAAATCTCCAAATAGGGTAAACTGGAATCACTTCGGTTAAAATTGGGATAACTTCTTCATCATAACTCCGATGATATTGATTCAACTTCAGGGTGATTCTACACTGATTAATGATTCCAAATCAAGCTTCTTACATCGTGATTCATTCTGGTTTTGTTTATATCAAGAATAAATTCCCAAATCTCCAAACAGGACAAACTGGAATCACTTCGGTTAAAAGTGGGATAACTTCTTCATCATAAGTCCAATGATATTGATTCAACTTCAGGATGATTCTAAACTGATTTATGAGTCCAGATCAAGTTTCTTACATCGTTATTTATTCTGGTTTTATTTGTATCAAGAAGAAATTGCCAAATCTCCAAATAGGGTAAACTGGAATCACTTCGGTTAAAATTGGGATAACTTCTTCATCATAACTCCAATGATATTGATTCAACTTCAGGGTGATTCTACAGTGATTAATGAGTCCAAATCAAGCTTCTTACATCGTGATTTATTCTGGTTTTATTTGTATCAAGAATGAATTCCCAAATCTCCAAACAGGACAAACTGGAATCACTTCGGTTAAAAGTGGGATAACTTCTGCATCATAACTCCTATGATCTTGAGTCAACTTCAGGGTGATTTGACACTGATTTATGAGTCCAAATCAAGCTTATTACATCGTGATTCATTCTGGTTTTATTAGTATCAAGAAGAAATTGCCAAATCTCCAAACAGGGCAAACTGGAATCATTTTGGTTAAAAGTGGGATAACTTCTTCATCATAACTCCAATGATATTGATTCAACTTCAGGGTGATTCTACACTGATTAATGAGTCCAAATCAAGCTTCTTACATCGTGATTCATTCTGGTTTTATTAGTATCAAGAATAAATTCCCAAATTTCCAAACAGGGTAAAATGGAATCACTTCGGTTAAAAGTGGGATAACTTCTTCCTCATAACTCCAATGATATTGATTCATCTTCAGGGTGATTCTACACTGATTAATGAGTCCAAATCAAGCTTCTTACATCGTGATTCATTCTGGTTTTATTAGTATCAAGAATAAATTCCCAAATCTCCAAACATGACAAACTGGAATCACTTCGGTTAAAAGTGGGATAACTTCTTCATCATAACTCCTATGATCTTCAGTCAACTTCAGGGTGATTCGACACTGATTTAGGAGTCCAAATCAAGCTTCTTACATCGTGATTCATTCTGGTTTTATTAGTATAAAAAAGAAATTGCTAAATCTTCAAAATGGGCAAACTGGAATCACTTCGGTTAAAAGTTGGATAACGTCTTCATCATAACTCCAATAACATTGATTCAACTTTAGGGTGATTCTACACTGATTAATGAGTCCAAATCAAGCTTCTTAAATCGTGATTCATTCTGGTTTTATTAGTATCAAGAATAAATTCTCAAATCTCCAAACAGGACAAACTGGAATCACTTCGGTTAAAAGTGGGATAACTTCTGCATCATAACACCTATGATCTTGAGTCAACTTCAGGGTGGTTCGACACTGATTTATGAGTCAAAATCAAGCTTCTTACATCGTGATTCATTCTGGTTTTATTAGTATCAAGAAGAAATTGCCAAATCGCCAAACAGGACAAACTGGAATCACTTCGGTTAAAAGTGGGATAACTTCTTCATCATAATCCAATGATATTGATTCAACTTCAGGGTGATTCTACACTGATTAATGAGTCCAAATCAAGCTTCTTACATCGTGATTCATTCTATTTTTATTAGTATCAAGAACAAATTCCCAAATCTCCAAACAGGGCAAACTGGAATCACTTCGGTTAAAAGTGCGATAACTTCTTCATCATAAGTCCAATGAAATTGATTCGACTTCAGGGTGATTCGACACTGATTTATGAGTCTAGATCAAGTTTCTTACATCGTGATTCATTCTGTTTTTATTAGTATCAAGAAGAAATTGCCAAATCTCCAAACAGGGCAAACTGGAATCACTTCGGATAAAAGTGGGATAACTTCTTCATCATAACTCCAATCATATTGATTCAACTTCAGGGTGATTCTATACTGATTAATGAGTCCAAATTAAGCTTCTTACATCGTGATTCATTCTGGTTTTATTAGTATGAAGAATAAATTCCCAAATCTCCAAACAGGACAAACTGAAATCACTTCGGTTAAAAGTGGGATAACTTCTTCATCATAAGTCCAATGATATTGATTCAACTTCAGGATGATTCTAAACTGATTTATGAGTCCAGATCAAGTTTCTTACATCCGGATTCATTCTGGTTTTATTTGTATCAAGAAGAAATTGCCAAATCTCCAAACAGGGTAAACTGGAATAACTACGGTTAAAAGTGGGATAACTTCTTCATCATAACTCCAATGATATTGATTCAACTTCAGGGTGCTTCTACACTGATTAATGAGTCCAAATCAAGCTTCTTACATCGTGATTCATTCTGGTTTTATTAGTATCAAGAATAAATTCCCAAATCTCCAAACAGGATAAACTGGAATCACTTCTGTTAAAAGTGGGATAACTTCTTCATCATAACTCCTATAATCTTGAGTCAACTTCAGGGTGATTCGACACTGATTTATGAGTCAAAATCAAGCTTCTTACATCGTGATTCATTCTGTTTTATTAGTATCAAGAAGAAATTGCCAAATCGCCAAACAGGGCAAACTGGAATCACTTCGGTTAAAAGTGGGATAACTTCTTCATCATAGTCCAATGATATTGATTCAACTTCAGGGTGATTCTACACGGATTAATGAGTCCAAATCAAGCTTCTTACATCGTGATTCATTCTAGTTTTATTAGTATCAAGAATAAATTCTCAAATCTCCAAACAGGGCAAACTGGAATCACTTCGGTTAAAAGTGGGATAACTTCTTCATCATAACTCCAATCATATTGATTCAAGTTCAGGGTGATTCTATACTGATTAATGAGTCCAAATTAAGCTTCTTACATCGTGATTCATTCTGGTTTTATTAGTATCAAGAATAAATTCTCAAATCTCCAAACAGGACAAACTGGAATCACTTCGGTTAAAAGTGGGATAACTTCTTCATCATAAGTCCAATGATATTGATTCAACTTCAGGAAGTTTCTAAACTGATTTATGAGTCCAGATCAAGTTTCTTACATCCGGATTCATTCTGGTTTTATTTGTATCCAGAAGAAATTGCCAAATCTCCAAACAGGGTAAACTGGAATCACTACGGTTAAAAGTGGCATAACTTCTTCATCATAACTCCAATGATATTGATTCAACTTCAGGGTGCTTCTACACTGATTAATGAGTCCAAATCAAGCTTCTTACATTGTGATTCATTCTGGTTTTATTAGTAGCAAGAATAAATTCCCAAATCTCCAAACAGGATAAACTGGAATCACTTCTGTTAAAAGTGGGATAACTTCTTCATCATAACTCCTATAATCTTGAGTCAACTTCAGGGTGATTCGACACTGATTTATGAGTCCAAATCAAGCTTCTTACATCGTGATTCATTCTGGTTTTATTAGTATCAAGAAGAAATTGCCAAATCTCCAAACAGGGCAAACTGGAATCACTTCAGTTAAAAGTGGGATAATGTCTTCATCATAACTCCAATGACATTGATTCATCTTCAGGGTGATTCTAGACTGATTAATGAGTCCAAATCAAGCTTCTTACATCGTGATTCATTCTGGTTTTATTAGTATAAAGAATAAATTCCCAAATCTCCAAACAGGACAAACTGGAATCACTTCGGATAAAAGTGGGATAACTTCTTCATCATAAGTCCAATGATATTTATTCAACTTCAGGATGATTCTAAACTGATTTATGAGTCCAGATCAAGTTTCTTACATCGTGATTCATTGTCGTTTTATTTATATCAAGAAGAAATTGCCAAATCTCCAAATAGGGTAAACTGGAATCACTACGGTTAAAAGTGGGATAACTTCTTCATCATAAGTCCGATGATATTGATTCAACTTCAGGACGATTCTACACTGATTTATGAGTCCAAATCAAGCTTCTTACATCGTGATTCATTCTGGTTTTATTTGCATCAAGAAGAAATTGCCAAATCTCCAAACATGGCAAACTGGAATCACTTCGGTTAAAATTGGGATACCTTCTTCATCATAACTCCAATGATATTGATTCAACTTCAGGGTGATTCTACACTGATTAATGAGTCTAAATCAAGCTTCTTACATCGTGATTCATTCTGGTTTTATTAGTATCAAGAATAAATTCCCAAATCTCCAAACATGACAAACTGGAATCACTTCGGTTAAAAGTGGGATAACTTCTGCATCATAACTCCTATGATCTTGAGTCAACTTCAGGGTGATTCGACACTGATTTATGAGTCCAAATCAAGCTTATTACATCGTGATTCATTCTGGTTTTATTAGTATCAAGAATAAATTCCCAAATCTCCAAACATGGCAAAATGGAATCACTTCGGTTACAAGTGGGATAACTTCTTCATCATAACTCCAATGATATTGATTCAACTTCAGGGTGATTCTACACGGATTAATGAGTCCAAATCAAGCTTCTTACATCGTGATTCATTCTGGTTTTCTTAGTATCTAGAATAAATTCCCAAATCTCCAAACAGGACAAACTGTAATCACTTCGGTTAAAAGTGGGATAACTTCTTCATCATAACTCCTATGATCTTGAATCAACTTCAGGGTGATTCGACACTGATTTATGAGTCCAAATCAAGCTTCTTAAATCGTGATTCATTCTGGTTTTCATTAGTATCAAGAAGAAATAGCCAAATCTCCAAACAGGGCAAACTGGAATCACTTCGGTTAAAAGGTGGATAACGTCTTCATCATAACTCCAATGACATTGATTCAACTTCAGGGTGATTCTACACTGATTAATGAGTCCAAATCAATCTTCTTACATCGTGATTCATTCTGGTTTTATTAGTATCAAGAATAAATTCCCAAATCTCCAAACAGTACAAACTGGAATCACTTCGGTTAAAAGTGGGATAACTTCTTCATCATAAGTCCAATGATATTGATTCAACATCAGGATGATTCTAAACTGATTTATGAGTCCAGATCAAGTTTCTTACATCGTGATTCATTCTGGTTTTATTTATATCAAGAAGAAATTGCCAAATATCCAAATAGGATAAACTGGAATCACTACGGTTAAAAGTGGGATAACTTCTTCATCATAAGTCCGATGATATTGATTCAACTTCAGGATGATTCTACACTGATTTATGAGTCCAAATCAAGCTTCTTACATCGTGATTCATTCTGGTTTTATTTTTATCAAGAAGATATTGCCAAATCTCCAAACAGGGCAAACTGGAATCACTTCGGTTAAAATTGGGATAACTTCTTCATCATAACTCCAACGATATTGATTCAAATTCAGGGTGATTCTACACTGATTAATGAGTCCAAATCAAGCTTCTTACATCGTGATTCATTCTGGTTTTATTAGTATCAAGAATAAATTCCCAAATCTCCAAACAGGACAAACTTAAATCACTTCGGTTAAAAGTGGGATAACTTCTGCATCATAACTCCTATGATCTTGAGTCAACTTCAGGGTGATTCGACACTGATTTATGAGTCCAAATCAAGCTTCTTACATCGTGATTCGTTATGGTTTTATTAGTATCAAGAAGAAATTGCCAAATCTTCAAACAGGGCAAACTGGAATCATTTCGGTTAAAAGTGGGATAACTTCTTCATCATAACTCCAATGATATTGATTCAACTTCAGGGTGATTCTACACTGATTAATGAGTTCAAATAAAGCTTCTTACATCGTGATTCATTCTGGTTTTATAAGTATCAAGAATAAATTCCCAAATCTACAAACAGGGCAAACTGGAATCACTTCGGTTAAAAGTGGGATAACTTCTTCATCATAACTCCTATGATCTTGATTCAACTTCAGGGTGATTCGACACTGATTAATGAGTCCAAATCAAGCTTCTTACATCGTGATTCATTCGGGTTTTATTAGTATCAAGAATAAATTCTCAAATCTCCAAACAGGACAAACTGGAATCACTTCGGTTAAAAGTGAGATAACTTCTTCATCATAAGTCCAATGATATTTATTCAACTTCAGATGATTCTAAACTGATTTATGAGTCCAGATCAAGTTTCTTACATCGTGATTCATTCTGGTTTTATTTATATCAAGAAGAAATTGCCAAATCTCCAAATAGGGTAAACTGGAATCACTACGGTTAAAAGTGGGATAACTTCTTCATCATAAGTCCGATGATATTGATTCAACTTCAGGATGATTCTACAATGATTTATGAGTCCAAATCAAGCTTCTTACATCGTGATTCATTCTGGTTTTATTTGCATCAAGAAGAAATTGCCAAATCTCCAAACAGGGCAAACTGGAATCACTTCGGTTAAAATTGGGATAACTTCTTCATCATAACTCCAATGATATTGATTCAACTTCAGGGTGATTCTACACAGATTAATGAGTCCAAATCAAGCTTCTTACATCGTGATTCATTCTGGTTTTATTAGTATCAAGAATAAATTCCCAAATCTCCAAACAGGACAAACTGGAATCACTTCGGTTAAAAGTGGGATAACTTATGCATCATAACTCCTATGATCTTGAGTCAACTTCAGGCTGATTCGACACTGATTTATGAGTCCAAATCAAGCTTCTTACATCGTGATTCATTCTGGTTTTATTAGTATCAAGAAGAAATTGCCAAATCTCCAAACAGGGCAAACTCGAATCATTTCGGTTAAAAGTGGGATAACTTCTTCATCATAACTCCAATGATATTGATTCAACTTCAGGGTGATTCTACACTGATTAATGAGTCCAAATAAAGCTTCTTACATCGTGATTCATTCTTGTTTTATTAGTATCAAGAATAAATTCCCAAATCTCCAAACAGGACAAAATGGAATCACTTCGGTTAAAAGTGGGATAACTTCTTCATCATAACTCCAATGATATTGATTCAACTTCAGGGTGATTCTACACTGCTTAATGAGTCCAAATCAAGCTTATTACATCGTGATTCATTCTGGTTTTATTAGTATCAAGAATAAATTCCCAAATCTCCAAACAGGGCAAAATGGAATCACTTCGGTTAAAAGTGGGATAACTTCTTCATCATAACTCCAATGATATTGATTCAACTTCAGGGTGATTCTACACTGATTAATGAGTCCAATTCAAGCTTCTTACATCGTGATTCATTCAGGTTTTATTAGTATCGAGAATAAATTCCCAAATCTCCAAACAGGACAAACTGGAATCACTTCGGTTAAAAGTGGGATAACTTCTTCATCATAACTGCTATGATCTTGAGTCAACTTCAGGGTGATTCGACACTGATTTATGAGTCCAAATCAAGCTTCTTACATCGTAATTCATTCTGGTTTCATTAGTATCAAGAAGAAGTTGCAAAATCTCCAAACAGGGCAAACTGGAATCACTTCGGTTAAAAGTGGGATAACGTCTTCAGCATAACTCCAATGACATTGATTCAACTTCAGGGTGATTCTACACTGATTAATGAGTCCAAATCAAGCTTCTTACATCGTGATTCATTCTGGTTTTATTAGTATCAAGAATAAATTCCCAAAATCTCCAAACAGTACAAACTGGAATCACTTCGGTTAAAAGTGGGATAACTTCTTCATCATAAGTCAAATGTTATTGATTCAACTTCAGGATGATTCTAAACTGATTTATGAGTCCAGATCAAGTTTCTTACATCGTGATTCATTCTGGTTTTATTTATATCAAGAAGAAATTGCCAAATCTCCAAATAGGGTAAACTGGAATCACTACGGTTAAAAGTGGGATAACTTCTTCATCATAAGTCCGATGATATTGGATTCAACTTCAGGATGATTCTACACTGATTTATGAGTCCAAATCAAGCTTCTTACATCGTGATTCATTCTGGTTTTATTTGTATCAAGAAGAAATTGCCAAATCTCCAAACAGGGCAAACTGGAATCACTTCGGTTAAAATTGGGGATAACCTTCTTCATCATAACTCCAATGATATTGATTCAACTTCAGGGTGATCTCTACACTGATTAATGAGTCCAAATCAAGCTTCTTACATC
>CAJHQQ010006349.1:0-10118 GCA_905132885.1 Moricandia moricandioides | reverse complement strand
TCTCCTCATTGTCCTCCTTAGTGATCCGGTCCATGATCACATCATTATCATTGACTCTTGGACGCTGGTTGTTGCTTCTTCTGGACCTGGTTGCACTTCTGTCTGAGGAGGAATAAGCATCATCAGATTCAACTTCTCTAGGTTCCCTGCTGGTTCTCCTTTCTTGTCGTTCTGCAGCTCTGTTTCTAGGCTGTCTAGAACCATAAAATAATTCATTGGCTTCCTCTTCTCTTCTGATCAGATTATCTTGAACTTGCTTGGTGATCTCAGCAATTAGAGCCTGCATTTGAAAAGGATTAATATTGACAGCAGGTGGTGGTGTTCCTTCTTGTTCATTGTTTTCTCCAGACATGGTTTCCTGCAAAATCAACAAACTTTAGCAATAAACAGAACTCTCTCCTCACGATATCCTTTGATCTCTCAAGCTTTTGGTGATGATAGTGATTCAATGGTTCTGTAAACAACCCAATCAAGTGAAAAATGCAGAAACCCAAATCCCAAAGAAAAGAAAAGATAGACAGATTGCAAGATTTTGGATGAGCAAATGATTTTACCAAACCTCAGTCTGATTTCTCCTAGACTGAACCCGATTTCTCCTGGGGATTTTCTTTTTTTTTTTTAATCAGATTTGGCTCACTTGCAAACAGATAGACAGATAAGAGATTGATAAGAACAGAAATACCCAGAATAAAAGATGAATTCGAAATCCCAAAGAAATGAACTTGAAATCCCAGAAAGTTTCAGACTTTGATAGTTTAGAGATTGAAAAATATCCCAGAACTTGTAGATCAACAGAGTGGTTGCTCTGATACCACTTAATGACTTTTTCCCAAGGATTTCCACTCTGATTTTGGTTGGATCTACTCTGTAACAGATTGAAAGATGGTTTTTGATGGATATTGGCTTGATGGACGAATTATGGTTTATGGTTAGATGGGTTGACGAGATTTGATAGATTGAAACACTGAGGGTTGCGGAAAAGACCTCAGATTCTTCACTCTCTCACTCTGGATTCGATACACCAGTCAGATTGAGAGCTTGTTGATTGTTTTGGGTTCACACACCTCCACAATCAAGTTGTTCTAAGAACAAATGAATCACCAAAGAGAAAAGAGTTTTTGATAAAAATGATGATTGTCTTCCAAATGAAACAAAACAGAGTTTTAAAGGAAAATAACAACAATTTCGTGCATGACAGCCTTGGGACTTGTAGTTTTGTGCATGAGCACTTAGGGAAAAGAAATAAGACAAAAACATAAGTAAATTAGTTGTTGTAGAAGACAGCTGAGTAAATGAAGGTGGTTGGGGTGATGGTGGTTTGGCTAAGTAACTCTTCCTCACTTTCTTGGTTCAGAACAAGGCAAGCAATCTTCTCAATAAGCTTCTTGGACCTGGATCTCGTGATGGGCCCAACAGATATGACAAATGGATCTTCTTTCTGGTCATTGGACTTCTTTTGGGCTGAGAAAGAAACATCTTCATTTTGGGTCTGGTCCATATCATCTTCTTCATAGTAACTTGATTCTTGCATCCATTCAACTTCATCATTAAGTTCATCTAAGATTAGCTCATCCTGGATTGCATCACAAGGGAAGTTCAAACTCGCCCTCGGTTCATGCCAGAAGAAAGAAGAGACCGTTGGAGATATTTAGAGGCAAGAAAGGATGATTCAAATTAGAAAGATCACATGTTCCTTTTAAGGGTTGAACCGTTGAGGACATGTAACTTTCTCACCTTGATCAGACCACCTCCCTCGAGCAGAACCCTTTAGTTTATTCTTTTATGTACTTAGGCAAGCTTAGTTTATTCATTTTCTGTATAGGCAACTTGCCTATTTATTCTTGTAACCGATTCACACTTTAATCTAAGGAAACAAGTCCTTCTTCACTCTCTCTCTTAGTTTCGAGTCTCCCTCTCTCTCTCTCTCTCTCGAGTTTACTCTCTTTCTCTCTTGTTCTTCACTCTGTTCTTCATTTTCTTACATGGTATCGGAGCTTACACGCTCTTGAGCACCTAATCTCTTCCGCAAATCTTCATTACTTCACTTTCTCTTTCACTTAATCGGTTTACTTTTTCAAAATTCTCTCACAAATCCTATTGTCCACCGGATAATAGCATTGCTCTTACTTAGTTCTTTCTCTGGTTCTTGGCTGTTCTCACTCTCTTCTGTCCAACTTATCTCTTTCTAAGGCAGAAACCTGTTCACCATATTGTTATTTCTAAACCTAACATCCGGAGCTTCAAGTTCTATTGGGTACATCCTTTTACCCGCTGGACAAAAGCAAAGAGAAGATGGAGCAACACAAGCCAGTGATGATTCCGGTCACTCTAAAAGGTGCAAACTACCTCATCTGGTCTAGATTGGCCAAGACAGCCCTTGGGGGAAGGGGTCTATGGGAGCATATCACCTCAGGAGAAGCCCCAAGACAGATTACTCAAAGGGAAGATGGCAAGGAGGTTGTAGTGGTAGATGAAAGCAAATGGGGTCAGGAGGACCTTATGGTGCTGTCTATCTTGCAAAGCTCACTTGACACACCTATCATGGAGGCATACTCACATTGTGAAACCGCAAAACAACTGTGGGATACTCTACTCAAGGTTTATGGCAACACTTCAAACCTAACCAGAATCTTTGAAGTTAAACGAGCCATAAACAACTTGCAACAAGAAGAAATGGACTTCACCAAACACCTTGGGAAGTACAGTCAGCTATGGGAAGAGCTAGAAGTGTTGAGACCTAGCACAACTGACCTCAATGTCATTGAAGAAAGGCGTGAGCAAGACAAGATCTTTGGGTTGCTTCTTACCCTTAATCAAAGCTTTAATGATGTGATCAAACACATCTTGAGGGCTAAGGAACTACCAAGTATGGATGATGTGTCTGCTCAACTCCACAAGGAGCTAGGGTCAGAAGGTTTATTTGGGGGTAAAGGAGAACTATCCATGGCCAACAAGGTAGAAAAGGCAGAAACCGGCTCAGCTCACAAGGGATACTACAAACCAAATGATAAACGTGTGACTTGTGAGCATTGCAAAAGGCAAGGACACTCTAAAAACAACTGCTGGCTACTTCACCCTCATCTTAGACCACCCAAACACACCTCAGCAGCGAGAGCCCATGAAGCAAGAGGTCAGGAGGCACACCAAAACCATGGAGCTGCACGCATTGGAGAGGATGGACGTGCCATGGTCTCTACCACTCATGTCATGGGTTCAACCTCTCAGGCAACGTCTCAGCCACCTTCTGGTGACACTCTTATCACCAAGTCAGACATTGAAGCCCTCATAAAGGCTCTCAATGCAAACTCTGGTAACATAAATAGTAATGCTTTAAATTCTGTCCAAAATACTTTAAGCACTCCTAGACCTTTGATCATTGATTCAGGAGCTTCTCATCACATGATTAGGGATGCTAAGTTAATTAATGATGTCAAACCGGCCTTAGGTAGTGTAGTCATTGCAAATGGGGATAAGATTCCCATTGAGGGCATAGGAAATCTGAAACTGTTTGATAAGGAGTCTCAAGCTTTTTACATGCCTAAGTTCACATCTAACTTATTATCTGTCAAGAGAGCCACTAATGACCTCAATTGCAATGTTATTTTCAGTCCTAATGAGGTTTGCTTTCAGGATATTAAAACTAGCAAGATGCTGGGCAAAGGTGTAAGCAAAGGAGAGCTCTATTTACTTGAAGACACCAAGCTTAGATCAAATTTAACTTCTGCTTTGAATTCTGCTTCTGCGTTTAATACTACTTCTACTTTAGCTAGTGATGTTTTATGGCATGCTAGATTAGGTCACCCTCACCCTCGTGCCTTAGGATTGATGTTACCTAATCTCTCTCTTAAAAATGAAAGTTGTGAGGCTTGTATTCTTGGTAAAAATTGCAAGTCGGTTTTTCCTCAATCTATGACTATCTATGAGAAGTGTTTTGATTTAGTGCATTCTGATGTGTGGACTGCACCATGTGTGTCTAGAGAAAATCACAAGTACTTTGTTACATTCATAGATGAAAAATCGAAATACACATGGCTTACCTTGATACCAACTAAAGATAGAGTTTTAGAAGCATTCATCAACTTTCAAAACTATGTATCTAACCATTTCAATTCTAAGATCAAAATTTGTAGGTCTGATAATGGTGGAGAATACACAAGTCAAGCCTTTAAACATCACTTAGCTAAGCATGGCATTATACACCAAACAAGCTGCCCATATACACCACAACAAAATGGAGTTGCTGAAAGGAAGAATCGCCATCTTATGGAAGTGGCAAGGAGCATGATGTTTCACACCAATGTCCCTAAAAGATTTTGGGGTGATGCTGTGGTCTCAGCTTGCTATCTCATCAATAGAATACCCACCAAAGTCCTCCAAAATGTCTCACCCTTTCAGGTATTAAACAAAATCAAACCTCCAATAGATCATTTGCGTGTGTTTGGGTGTGTTTGCTATGTCTTAATACCAGGTGAGCAACGCAATAAACTAGAAGCCAAGAGTGTCAAGGCCATGTTCATTGGCTATTCTCACACGCAGAAAGGGTACAAGTGTTACTCACCAGACACCAGGAAAGTCTTAGTCTCAAGGGATGTTAAGTTTGTGGAATCAAAAGGGTACTATGATGAGAAGAACTGGGATAGCCTCAAAGATCTCTCCCATGGCCCCTCTGATAGAGCAAACAACTTGAGGACTATCTTGGAAAGCTTAGGGGTCACCAACTCTCAGTGTAATGGTGGACCATCTCCTGCTTCCCCAGCACCAGGACTAACCACGGCTTCCACTCCTGATGCTACTCCACCAACTGATGCAGATATCCACCTTGATCCTGAGGGGGGCAGTGAGTCTGAATCACAACAACACCCACCAGAAAGAGATTCAGAATCACATGATCAAGATGGAATACATGAGGCAGAGTCTGATCAGTCTAGTGAAGATCTAGAAGAAGAAGAGGCAGTGGAAACGGTTATAGAAGCAGAGCAGCAAATCCAACCATTGAGAAGAAGTACCAGGGTGAGAAAGGATCCAGCTAATTGGATCAACACCAGAGTGTACTTCAATAGTAATGCAGTTGCTCACCCCACACAAGCAACATGTTCTTTGGCGCACTATCCTCAAGAACATGCAGTCTTTATGGGTCAACTTGATCAAGAATATATACCAAGGACCTATGAAGAGGCAATAGAGGATGATGGGTGGAGAGAGTCTGTTGGTGCTGAAACTAAAGCAATGATAGACAATGATACTTGGTATGAATCTGAACTTCCAAAAGGCAAGAAGGCAGTGACAAGCAGATGGATATTCACCATTAAGTACCTAGCCAATGGGAAACCAGAAAGGAAGAAGACCAGATTGGTTGCAAGAGGTTTCACTCAAACATATGGAGAAGACTACAATGATACCTTTGCACCAGTGGCCAAGTTACACACAATAAGGATTATACTGTCCATAGCAGTGAACCTGGAATGGGATCTCTGGCAAATGGATGTCAAGAATGCTTTCCTACAAGGAGAGCTAGAGGATGAAGTCTATATGCGTCCACCACCTGGTTTAGAGCATCTAGTCAAGCCAGGAAATGTTCTAAGACTCAAGAAGGCAATCTATGGGCTAAAGCAGTCTCCTAGAGCTTGGTATCACAAGCTAAGTACCACCTTGAATGGAAGAGGGTTCAGGAAGTCAGAGGCAGATCATACACTCTTCACCCTCACAAGCCAAGAAGGGATTGTGGTTATCCTCATCTATGTTGATGATATAATCATCACTGGAAACAACAAGGAAGGTATCATCTCTACTAAGTCTTTCCTTAAATCTACATTTGATATCAAAGATTTGGGAGAGTTAAAGTACTTCCTAGGGATTGAGATATGCCGCTCTAAAGAGGGGCTCCATTTATCCCAAAGGAAGTACACACTTGATCTGTTGAATGAGGCAGGCACTCTTGGAGGAAGAATAGCCAAAACTCCACTGGAAGATGGATACAAAGTCTTGCGTGAGGGGGAGTTTGAAGATGAGCCATTTGAGGATGCCAAGCTATATAGGAGAATGGTTGGGAAGCTGATCTATCTTACCATCACACGGCCAGATATCTGCTTTGCTGTTAACCAGATCAGTCAACATATGCAAGCTCCTAAGATCCATCATTGGAACATGGTGGAAAGGGTCTTAAGGTACTTGAGAGAAGCTCCGGGTCAAGGAGTCTGGATGGGATGCAACAAGAGCACAGAGATTGTAGGCTACTGTGATGCTGATTGGGCTGGTGATAGAATAGACAGGAGGTCCACATCAGGCTATTGCACATTCATTGGAGGCAACTTAGTAACTTGGAAGAGCAAGAAGCAAAAGGTGGTGTCATGTTCAAGTGCTGAAGCAGAATATAGGGCAATGAGGAAGCTGACAAGTGAGCTCATTTGGATCAGGAATCTACTCCTAGACTTGGGCATTGAAACCACTACTCCTATCACTATGCATTGTGATAATCAGGCTGCCATACACATAGCATCAAACTCGGTGTTCCATGAAAGAACCAAGCATATTGAGGTGGATTGTCATAAAGTAAGGCAAGCTGTGGAACAAAAGATCATTCTACCTTGCTATACAAGAAGTGAAGATCAACTAGCAGACATCTTTACCAAGGGGGCAAGCACTAAAGTCTGTGAGTTCATACATCCAAGGTTGGGACTCATAGACTTATCCAGATCATGATCCCCTCAGCCATGAAGCATCTACTCTTTTTCCTTGTGTGGTTTTATCCCAGTGGTTTTACACACAAAGGTTTTAATGAGGGATGTATTCATGGTCTCCAAGCTTAACCATGCTGTATGGCTAAGCTTGAGGGGGAGTATTGACAAAGAGAATAAATAAACAAGAGGAAGGGAGGATCTGGAATCACTTGAAGATGTAGATGCAGATCCGAGCTTACTTGAAATGCAAGCATGACCGTACAACAACTTGTCCATACAACACTTGCCTCACAAGTCACCCAAGCTTAACCTAATTTGTCTTCAGAGTCAAGGCAAGTTTAAACTCACCTTGGTCGACATCAGAAAGAAGAGAAGACCGTTGGAGATATTATGGGACAAGAGGAATGATTAAAATAAGCAAAGTCACATGTTCCATTTAAGCTCCCATCCGTTGAAGACAAGTCACTTTCAGTGCCTTGAGCAGAACACTCCTTGAGCATAACACAATAGTTTATTATTTGTGTACTTAGGCTAGTTAGTTTATTCATTTTCCTCTGTAAGGGCGACTTGCCTATTTAACCGTGTAACCTAATCTCCTTTCAATCTAAGGAAACAAGTTCCCTTCACTCTCTTTCTTAGTTCGAGTATCTCTCTCTCTCTCTCTCGAGTTTACTTCCTTTCTCTCTGGTTCTTCACTCTGTTCTTCATTTTCTAACAAGAACTCCCCACTTTCAGCTTAATTTGTTTTGATTACAAGAGAGGCTAATATATAGCCCAATTACTCAACAAACTAGCTAATAAACAATTACTTGTGTAGGGAATGGATAAACAATAATATTGTGGGGAAATCAGAAGGGGCAGGCTGGCTGGGACAGGCTGGGCACGTCCAGAATAGTGAGAAAGTGACTGGAGGAAGAGGCACACCACAGCTTGGTGTGATAGTGACAGGTCAGTCCTTCTTCTTATGCACCACTTGCTCTCTTTCTTGTCTAAATCAGACCAGCTAGTTCCAATTGCATTCAAACTGAATTGCCTTGACTTCTGGAGCATTAGCCACGTCCATAATGTCTTCCCCACTCATTCCTTGCCTTGCAAGTCAAGTCTGGTTAGCTTTTGGATGAATAGTAGACAGATTCAAATCTTCTCACTTTGCTGTCCTAGTTTGAACCTTAATCCAGCTTGCTTCGTCTTCTCTATCTTTTATTATTCCAACACTCCCCCTCAAGCTTGACCATAGGAGATCCTTGGACAAGCTTGGAACCTTGAAGAAGCTCCCTCATTAAAAAACCTTTGGCCAGAAAACCCTCCTTAGGGATAAAACCAACCAAGGAAAAGAGTAGAGTTCTCCAAAGCCTAGGGATTCGCCAGTGAGCCTAAGGAACTTCAGATTTATCATGGTGGAGTCCTTAGGCTCTGGATCGTGGCCTAACTTGTGGTGCAAGCGTGGACTCCATCACTTGCACACACCAACACCTTGGACTCTTCTTAGACCCCGGTTTGTGTCTCCCCCTCTCTTCTGACTACTCGCCATCTTGATAGGTAAGGATGGACCGGTTCTTTGCTTCATTGAGTCTCAAGTAGGGTACCTGATAACAATATCCCACAGGTGCATCAGTTCTCAAGGTAATGCACTAATCACAATAATCTCAAATAACATTTTAATCATAAGAACAACAATGAATGTTTTGAGATGAGTTTAAGGTGCTTCCCTTCATCATTATGGTAGGGAATGAACTCCACTTGAGTCCCTGATAAGCCCTAAATTAAAGGATCCACTCTGAAATTGGGAGGGATAATCCTTGACTCCAATGGAATGTGAAACTCCAAAGAAACAAGGCGGTGGAATCGAATTGGGTATGACACCAAGAGATGCGGAAGCTCTTGATTTACCGTGGATCGTTAGGTCGCACAGAGGATGCGGAAGGCCTCTGATATTCCAACTCAATGCCCTAGGATATGACGCACCTAGACGACGATGAGGCTGACCCCCTGGATATGACGCACCAGGACGGATCGGTTTGATCCCTTGGATATGACGCACCAAGACAGATCGAAAAGTTCCCGAAGGAACAAAACTGAGAAAACACTCTCAAGATTCCAAAAATATAACTCACAACTTATTTTATTTCAATGGAGATTACAACTTATTTATAGGAAACTAAACTTGCTCACAAAGCTAGTTATTTAATAGTCTAGGAAATCACAAAACAATGCATGGAGGAGAGAGAAGCTTTCCATGCAATTTATTCTCCCAATTTTCGTCACTCTTTTTAGACAGCAAGGAAACCACTTGATTTTGGATCTTCTTGGGCTTGGAACTTGATAAAATTGGGCTGATTTTGATGTATAAACCTCTTGGACCATTTTCCTGACCAACAACACAAGCAAAAACCATCACTTTTAGCCCACCTCGTCCACACACACACACCCATAAGCCAAGACTTCTTTCTATTTGTTGTGCCTGTTGCTGACTTCAGGTTTACATCATCCCCTCCTCCTTTAAAAGGATTTGCCCTCAATCCGTCATAATGTTTAGAACCTATGGCCATGAGAGTCATCTCACAAGATCACCTTGGTTCACTGCCTTCGGGTTTACACACCTAGCTAAACATTACGAAAGATGAAAGAGCTGTTTCGGTTAAGCTCTAGAAGGGATGATCTATTGGTTCCTTCGTTGAACTCCCTTCTCTCTCTATTTTTTTTTTTTTTTTAAGAAGATGGGAAGATGAGAATGATGGATAACAGAAGTGAATACCGCTTTCAGAGTGGCTCTGATACCAAATGATACGCCCTAAATTAAAGGATCACTCTGAAATTGGTGAGGATAATCCTTGACTCCAATGGAAACGTGAAACTCCAAAGAAACAAGGCGGTGGAATCGAATGGTATGACACAAGAGATGCGGAAGCTCTTGATTTACCGTGGATTGTTAGGTCGCACAGAGGATGCGGAAGGCCTCTGATATTCCAACTCAATGCCCTAGGATATTGACGCACCTAGATGATGAACCCCTGGTGAGGAGATCCTTTTGTCCCTGATTCTTTGAAGGTTGATCTGATGGTTTGGATGATAGATAATGATGGTTTTGATGGATAGAAGTGGAATGGTTGATGATCTTCAGTGAGGA
The DNA here is from genome assembly GCA_905132885.1 of Moricandia moricandioides. Lineage (NCBI taxonomy): Eukaryota > Viridiplantae > Streptophyta > Magnoliopsida > Brassicales > Brassicaceae > Moricandia > Moricandia moricandioides. The sequence continues at coordinate 314 of CAJHQQ010006349.1, read as the reverse complement.
TCTGTGGTTTGATCAACACTTGTGTAGATGTGTCTTTGATCAGAGAATGAACTTGTTTTCGATCAAAGACAGGTTTTGCTTGCAGAGAATGAACTCCCTAGCAGTTCGATGTTCAAAGATGAACAAAGGATTCACAGATTTAGAGAGAAATTTTATAAAAAGGTGAATCATCTTATTAAGGTCGTGCATAACCTATATATAGTCTTACAAGAATGTAGAAAGCTAGAAATGATGTAGAAAACTAGGAACTTAGGAAACAGAAATGAAGACTAAGACTTTTTGACCAGTTTTAAGTGTTTTGTTGAATGGCTCTT
>CAJHQQ010006348.1:0-10138 GCA_905132885.1 Moricandia moricandioides | reverse complement strand
GTTTGTGATCACTGGGCTAGTAGTTTGAATTCATGCATGCCGTACTAGTTTTTAAATCTGTTTTGATGGATGAAAAAATATCAGATATATGAACTGAAATAGTAGTCTAATTAAATTGTAGTTTAAAATTAAGAATCTAATCTATTAAAACTGAAGTACAAATAGAAAATAACCTTTTTTTTACTTAATATTTACAAAGAATGCCACTTATATTATCCATGTATCCAAACATTGATTCTTAATAAGAAAAAAATAAGTATGGGTTAAGCCCATTAACAATCTTTGTCATTAGAATTGAAGATTTCATTAAAAAGTAAATATGTGTTTTCCAAAATTTTATAATAAAAACAAAATTATACATATATGTAGCATTAAATTAGTTTTATTTTTATTCATATTCATATAAGCTACTAACTATATTTGAACTATAAAAAAAATGTTAATAATTTTCGATTATAATCTGAACTTATTCATTTACAATAATAAAATCATGTAACTTTCCATAAAAAATTAATGACTAAAATACATACTAATATTTATTATAAATGGTTATATATACAAACAAATACAATGTATTATCATTTGTACGATATATATCTAATAAGAATAACTTATGTAATTTATAAATTAAAAAAATTTAATCACCATATAATACACATACACAATTAGGTCTAGGACTGATCGAATATTTGGGGTATTCTAGGATATACGGATTAAGATATGCATTTGTCAGATTCGTAAAATTGTTATCCAGATTCGGATATTTGGGATTAAGATATTCGGACTAAAATCCAAATACACGCAGATATCCGAACCTTTTTTAATTTAAAATAAATAAAAAACTAAGTATTGACCATCTATTTAGTCTATTTAAAATTATTATTTAAAAAAGCTTAAAATCATTAAAATTTAATAAAATTAAAATTTTAGTTATTTTATATAAAAACATATACAATATACATAGATAACTATAATTAAATTTTAAATATTTAATACCTCGATCCGAATATCTAGACTTAAAATTTTGCTATCCGAATTTATATTTGGATCAATCGAATCCGTAAAACCATTATTATGATCCCTGAATATTCATTTTCCGAAGAGGATGGGATCATGAATCGGATAACGGATATTGAATATTAAGTTCAAGTCATATACACAATTATATCAAATAAATTGCTTAAAATATTAGACATTTACAAAAATAACACCCGCGCGGGCGCGCGGATCAAAGGCTAATTTCTTTTAAAAATCGATTCAATTCCAAAATAATTTCGTAAAAGTATATTTATAAGGTTTTGATATGATAGAAAAGTATTAGAGAACATTTTACAGTTTATTTTTTTTTAATCTTACAAAATTACTCTTTCTTTAGCTAAATGAGATGATATATTATAAATACTTACAGCTTTATAAAAAAAACAGTAGATAAGGCTGATTCTATTTAAGATCGTTCATCACTTTATCATCAGAGATTCGTCATCTATTGTATAAATATGGATTACGATTATAGATGCAGCTCATATACCATGCTCCAGATGAGCTAGTTCTATATGGTAGTAAGAAAAAAAACCCCAATAAACTCAAAGCAGGATCACAGATTCAGTTTAAACTCAAGTAAGAATTTCTTATTATATATTGAAAAGGTCCCAAAATTTGAGAAATTCATTAACATGATATAATGATATTGGTGGTATCATTGTTTATCCAACCAAACATTACTTAAACCCACATGTAAATCTACATCATACTGAAATCCACGTCACCAAATTCTTTTATATACAATTCTCTCTTTGTGCCTACTTCTCCGGGTGTACACATTAAGATATATATGCATGACACACACGTTATGATATATGCATGACTTCATCGCGAAAAGGAGAAAAAACAAAGTCTAAAAACAACTTTGACCAACCCTTTCCATAGATGTTTATTCGAAGAGCAACTATACAACGTAGTTAATTAACACTAGATGCACCGTGTGACACGAAAGCTATTGAGTAAAAGAAACCCCATTATTTCTTCTATTAGGTTATAATCATTTACAGCATCATGTACTTGTGAATACAAGATATCAATTAAAATAAAACTTTGATAGTTAAGTTTATGTCTCAACTTCCACATACACATATTAAAATATCAATGGAATTTGATCAAAGTGTTCTTAAACCACGTACAGGGAAATCTGGGAGAGAAGCTAGTTTGAATTCTATATTTTCATTTCTCAACCACAGAAGCATATAACATTTTCTTATATTTGAAATTTGATGATAGTTGCAATATATATATACTCTCGTGTTGAATATACAAAAACTGATCTGATGTTGCAGTCAATCAAAATTTGCAATCTGATTAGTAAATTTTCAAAAATAATAGAGAAACATTGGAGATTATAAACATCATCAGCTCGTGTTAGTTCCTGACTTTCTCTCATTTGTAACGCTTTTTGACGAGGAAAATGCTCCGCCTAACTTAGCCCATAAACACGAGACACGTGCCCTTTTCGTGATAGTTTTATCCTTCATTGAAAACGCTTTACAGTTCTGACCCATCATTCACTTACACGTGCCTTTTCTTCTTGATAAAAAAAAATTGGTACATACCCATTTAAAAGATTTTTTCAGAATATTATTTAGCTACTTTTCGTATATTGACACTTTGATGTAATCATTCAATGAAATTTACCTCGTAAAATAACAGAAAAATCACAAAGTCTTAAACAATAACCTAGTTTTGATTTTTTTTTGAACGTACAAATTACTAGGGAGTTCCCTAACAATTGGGAACCTTTGACAAAACATTTTGAGAAAACAGTAAATATCAGAGGCGCTATACAGTCACAGAAAGTATTAAATTAATTTTACCAATATTATTATATATCAACTTTTATGAATAGGTTCAACGAACCCAAGTGATCGCATAAATCACGACGCCCTAAATGATCCACGTGTCATGATAAGCTCAAAGGTGGGACCCATATTGAGGCTGCACGTTAACGAAGATTGGGTGGCGATGTTGGACTCTTCTGTATCTCTATAGTGCTCTTCGTTTGGCAGACGCAGCTTCTTGCGTCTGCGTCTGCGGCTGCGTCTGCGTCTGCGGCTGCGTTAAATGCAGATTATTATTGTTCGTTTCACAGACGCAGACGCAGCCTCAGCCGCAGACGCAGACGCAGATTTTTGTTCGTTTTGTCGACGCATGACGTTAACGCCGACGCAGGAAGCTGACGCTAGACGCAGAGTGTTGTTCGTTTGGCAGACGCTGCGGCTATTATCTTTTAATTTGTATATTATTTTTTAAAATTTGTATTATTATATTTTAAATAAATAATATGTAGTTTAAATATATTTACATCCCATTAAGTATTATAATTAATTGGTAATAAATTTTTAGTCAAATAAATAAATATAACAACATTTTTAGTCAAATATTTTAAAATATAACAACATTTTTAGTCATAAATCAAAAGTTAAATTAAAACAAAATATATCACAAAAAAGAGTTAAATAATACGTCAAGTCTTAAATAAATAAAACATAATTGATAATCAAAGTTATAAGAAAAGAAAAATCAAGTCATTAACTAAAATATTTAATACGGTAAACGACCTCGACCATATTCATTTGTGATGTTCTTACGCAAAGCTTCCATCACTCTATCACCGGTCGGCTCATATACAATATGTCCACCACGACCATCATCATCATCATCATCAACATCATCATCATCACCTTCTTCTTCTTCATCACCACCATCAATATCAGCTTCTTCTCCTTCTCCATCATCATCACTTTGCCATTGTACAAAATCATGATCTTCCAGTTACTACTACACCACGAAATTCCTCTTCAAAAAGATCCATATTAGTAATCTCTTTACATGCGGATTTTCTTAGCCCCGGAAACTCCTATATAACAAAAAAGAGAACATAAGTCAATATACAGCTATTATAGACTGGATAGAGTTATTATGTTTTTGCTTGTATGTCTGATGCAACAAGACGAAGCTGTTACCAAGTAGACAAATTATTACCAACATAACATATGGGACAGCTATATTACCAATATAACATATGGAATAATAACATATGGAATATTAGACAAATTATTACCAACATAACATATGGAATAATAATATAAATTCCAGTGACATGTAGCGATATTTAACATTTTTTGGCAAAAAAAAAAAGACATAGAAGAGATGAGAGAAACTGACCTTTTCGCGTTCATTCCACCAATCATCTGACATCTCAATCCTTCCCATGGTATCAAACCCAAGCCCTGTCTTATTATGAAGCAACTTCTTAAACTTGATGTATTTCTTTCTACTGGTGTCATATTTGTTCTTGTAAGTCTGCCAATTGGAATATCCTTTCTTAAACCTCTCTTCAAACGCATCCATGATGTTCTGTTTCCCTGTCTTATTCATTGATGTACTCGTTCTATTTCCTTTTTTTCTCTCTTCCGCGTAAAGTTGGAAAAAAAACCTAGTTTCCTCATGAGGCCAATTCTAAAACACACCAAGTTCATTTTATATTAAGTAAGTCAGTAGCTCAAGTTCCATTTATAAAGACAGATCCATACTAATGTATCAGACCAAGATCACAAATCTAAACAAGATCAGGCAAAACTTACATCTTTTGTCATCTTAAAATGGGAGGGTCTGAGACGAGAGAGTAGCTTGAGAGGGTCTGAGACGAGAGAGTAAACTTGAAACCTGCAAAAAACAGAACAAAACACTTAACAACATACATGACAATAAAAGAGGTCATAAGTAAGTCAGTATACAATAGTATTTAACACAACACGACCTGTGAAAATAACATGATTAAGATAACACTAAAAGAGACAAAGATGCATACTGTTTGAGATTACTAGTTGTGCGATGCTGTACAAGTCTTATATGAAGATGACTTGTACTCACGGCAATACCAAGCAAGCAAGGAATTGACTGTGTTCACGGCAATACCAAGCAAGGAATCCTCCACGTAAGATCTCAACCAAGGAGTGAGCTTGTGCACTGAGACAAAACAAAACAAGTCTTGTTATTCTCATTCATACACAACATCCAGTATAAAAAAACATCAAGAGATTGATACCGTAGGAAACAAAATGGCTTGTGGGTTCGTCGGAGATGGAGAGAGCTCGTGGTCTACGTCGGAGAAAAGGGCTTGTGGGTTCGTCGGAGATGGAGAGAGCTCGTGGTGTACGTCGGAGAAAATGGCTTGTGGGTTCGTCGGAGATGGAGAGAGCTCGTGGTCTACGTCGGAGAAAAGGGCTTTTGGGTTCGTCGGAGATGGAGAGAGCTCGTGGTGTACGTCGGAGAAAAGGGCTTGTGGGTTCGTCGGAGATGGAGAGAGCGAGCCGGAGATGAGAGAGCTCGAGCTGGAGATGGAGGTGAGAGAGCTCGGAGATGGAGAGAACGAGCCCGAGATGAGAGAGCGAGAGCCGTAGATGGAGGTGAGAGAGCTCGGAGATGGAGAGAGCGAGCCGGAGATGAGAGAGCGAGCCGGAGATGGAGGTGAGAGAGCTCGGAGATGGAGAGAGCGAGCCGGAGATGGAGAGAGCGAGAGCCGTAGATGGAGGTGAGAGAGCTCGGAGATGGAGAGAGCGAGCCGGAGATGAGAGAGCGAGCCCGAGATGGAGGTGAGAGAGCTCGGAGATGAAGAGAGTGAGCCAGAGATGGAGAGAGCGAGCCGGAGATGAGAGAGCGAGCCGGAGATGGAGAGATCTCGGAGATGGAGACAGCTCGGACGAGAGAGAGCTCGAGCCGAGATGGAGAGAGATCGGACGAGAGAGAGCTCGAGCCGGAGATGAGAGAGCTCGGAGATGGAGAGAGATCGGAGGGAGAGAGATCGGAGATGAGAGATGGGAGATGAGAGAGCTTGAGATGAGAGAGTTCAGATGGATAGAGAGACGGCGTCAATAGATTAGGGTTTTTTTTTGTAAATAATAAAATAAGTTAAGGGCAAAACTGTAAATAAATAACTTAAACGCAGCTTTATTGACTCAGTCGCCGATTTATTCAGCGTTCAAAATTTATAAACGCCAGATGCTGCGTTTGGACGCAGCGTCAAGACGCAGATACCTGCGTCAATCAAACGAACAAGAGTTATGAAAAAAAATAGCCGCAGACGCAGGAAGCTGCGTCTGCCAAACGAACAGCACTTATGTCTATAAAATACATACGCAGACACAAGTAGCAGAGGTTCAAAAGTTCAACGAAATATCAACAAAGTGGAGATATTTTATTTATCCTAAAGGAAAATAAAAAAAATGGGCATCCAAGAACTTGACCCGTTAACCCAACTAAGCTTACCACCCGGTTTCCGGTTTTACCCGACGGACGAAGAGCTGATGGTTGATTATCTATGCAGAAAAGCCGCCGGTCACGACTTCTCTCTCCAGCTCATCGCCGAGGTTGATCTCTACAAATTCGATGCGTGGGTTTTACCAAGTACGTACCTTAACCGGCCCGGTTCTATTAAAAGTTAAAAACCAGAGATATGTATGATCATAACTTGTTTGGTTTTTTGTAGGTAAGGCGTTATTCGGGGAAAAAGAATGGTATTTCTTTAGCCCGAGGGACAGGAAGTATCCGAACGGGTCGAGACCCAACCGGGTTGCTGGTTCCGGTTATTGGAAAGCCACCGGTACGGATAAGGTTATATCGACGGAGGGAAGAAGAGTCGGTATCAAGAAAGCTTTGGTGTTTTACGTTGGGAAAGCACCAAAAGGCACCAAAACTAATTGGATCATGCATGAGTACCGTCTCATCGAACCCTCTCGTACACATGGAAGCACTAAGGTAAACTAAATAAAACAATAATACTATTTATTAATTATTATACGTTTTTTGTTTAATGATCATTCTCTTTCCGACCAGCTTGATGATTGGGTCTTATGCCGAATATACAAGAAGCAATCAAGCGCGCAAAGACAAGCTTACGGTAATCTAATGACAAGTGCAAGTGAATACAGCAACAATGGTTCGTCGACCTCAACTTCGTCTCACCAATACGACGACGTTCTTGAGTCCTTGCATGAGATTGACAACAGAAGTTTGGGTTACGCCGCCGGTTCATCACACGCGGTTCATCATTATAGTAATAGACCGGGTTTAACCGAACAGAAAACCGGGTTTCTTAATTTAGCAAGGGAGCCAAGTTATGACTGGACTAATTTTGGTGGACACAACACGGTCCCGGAACTTGGACGGAGTCATAACGTTCCAAGTCTCCGTTACGGCGAGGGAGGTGGTTATTTACAAGGTGTGAAGACAAACGAAGAAGAAGACAAGACGCAGCAACAACAAGCTGAGGGGATTCCTCGGTTTAATAACTCAGGCGTGTTGGCTCATGATCAGGGTTTCAATGTTGACCCGGTTAACGGATTCGGGTACTCGGGTCAACAACCTAGTGGTTTCGGGTTTATTTGATTCTGATTATGTAATGGTGACATAATAACAAAAAGGAACATAATTATTTGTTTTTGTGCGAATCAAATTAATTAATTAGTAGTGTGTAATTTGAATTCTTGGGGGTTAGCTTAGGTTCCACTTGTATATTCGTCGTCATTTGTCCTCAAGATACATTTTTGTAAACTTGGTAGCTGGATTCTCACCATTTGTATTAATTAATTGATACTTATTTTTATATAAAAAGATTAGGATATTGATACATTTGATCTCTTCGCTTCGTAATCATGCATTGACAACAAACACATGTATTATTGTCTCAGTACAAACCAATCAAATATATGTTTAGAGGTTTGAAAAATTATATTATTATTAGAGACCAATTTTAAATAAAAATAATTAAATAATTATATTAGTTAAATACTTATAATAAGTAAACAAGATACGCAGTTCAAATTTTATCTTTCACATTTAAATTTTTTATAGTTTTAGGAGTTCACAAAAAACTGGACTTTAAAATCTAAAATTTTCAGGCAAGACCCTGAAAAACGGACATGGTTATGTAAAAAAAACGAACATGGTTTAGATCTATATCGTTCATCGTTTAGTATTAACGTCGACAACATAAACAATATAGCTTGTAATATTTCGCTGACGCGACTAGTATCCAAGTACATGACCAAGTGTGATGAATTGATGATGTCTACTCTAGCCTAACCAATGGTATACTTTTGTATATAAACATATGGCAAAAAAAAAAAGTAATTTCTCACGAGATAGTTATGCATATAGTCGTTAATGTATGATGGCATATACCATGACGCAAAGCTTGAAACAGTCATGTTACAGCTGTATAGGTCGTAAAGATTTTTAAGAAATGTTCAAACTTTGTTAGATAAACTGAATAATATCTAAACGGATATGTGTATTGTTTAATGGGAATAGGAAAGTGATGGTTACAGATTATTAGATGACCAAATCTCAAATGACTAATTGGATTATGGAGATAAGATTGGAATTGGAACGATTGGGGTTTCCTGAAAGTGCATGTGTGTGTCAACATGTGCAGCCTCTTTGACCAGTTTGGGATCATTTTTTTCCTAAAATAGTAACAGTTCATACCGTACAAGTTTCAAACACAGCAACGCTTTTTACTCGTCTGAGCAGATTTTCTCATTTTCATAATGATTTATCTAATTTATTAAAATAGGGTAAATAATCCATACAAAATATACTGAATTTAGGAGAGTTTTCTTTAATATAAAAACATGTTTTAATTAAAAACAGTGCACTATTTTAGTGAAAGATGAAAAATACTCTCTATGTGTCATTTTAGGTTTTTGCACACGGATTAAGAAAACAATTAATTTTGCATATTTTCTATATAAAAACAAAATTACCTATACACCTAACCATATTTCAATCAATAGAAAAATAAATTGCAGCATAAAGTTAATAAATTTTGCATCGAAAGTCGAAAACGACACTTATTTTGTAACAAAATGACTTCTCTAAAACGACACTTAATATGAAACGGAGGGAGTATTTGACATTCTAGGATTATGTACATAGATTAAAGAAACATTTAATTTTTTATCATTTTTTAAACAAAAACATTATTAATTGTTTACCTAATCACAATTTAACCAATAATAAAATAGCATGTATAATATCATTTGTCATCTAATATTAATTACTAATAAATTTTACATAGAAAATTCAAAACGTTAAATAATTTGGACCAAAATTTTTTCTTTAAAACATCAATTATAAAAAAACAGAGGGAAGAGGGAGTACTATTTAAACAAAACCAGTTACATGACATTAAGTTAAATTTTACAGAGTTAGAATAATCGAGTACAATTTTTTTTGTTCTTCTCCAAATCGTTAGCTACTAACAATAGTAATCTAACTAGCATGAAAGATGTGCGATACTTAAAATTTTAAGCCAAACACAAAGAAAGATGTGTGATACTTTCGACTTGTCATATACGCATAATCCTTCTTTACTCCTAAACCTTTATTCTCAACTCTTAAGAGCACTTCCATCCGTATGAGACCAGCAAAGTTTCTAAAAGAAAAAAAAATCAATATTATGTATAATTGATTATGTTTTAGTTTTTTAAATCAGTAACAACACTATTTTGTTCTCTTGACATTTGTCCTTTAAGTATTAGATTATCATTATCCCAAAATTCTTAGCATGAGGTCTTTAACAAAAAATAATTAAATATTTGAGTGGATCCCATAAAAAGTTAAAGATCGGTTGCAAAATTTTTAAAATAAGAACCAATTTAACGGGTTTCTTGTACTGTTCACTGGTTCCACTAACACGTGACGACTCGCGATTGGTTTACTTTTTTTTATTTTTTATTTTTTATTTTTTTAAATCAAGAAAAAAAAGAAAAAAAAATTCCCTAAGAAACCCAGGATAATCGTGCCTTTAGGCCATCATTATCCCTAGAACCCCCTAATGGGGTTCTTAATTTTTTTTTTTTTTTTTGCTGATTTATAAAAAAAAAAAAAAATTAAAAAACGAAACCAATCGCAGGCCGCCACGTGTCAGCGGGGCCCGCAAACAGTGTAAGAAACTCTGTAAAAACCGGTTCTTATTTAGTAGTTTTAGAATCGGTTCTTGCACTGTTCATGGGACCCCACATGTCAGTGGGGCCGCGAAACAGTGCAAGAACTCCTCCTAAGGACCCCGGATAATCATGCTCTT
>CAJHQQ010006347.1:0-10143 GCA_905132885.1 Moricandia moricandioides | reverse complement strand
ACAAGCTGCGGGTCAAGGACACAGCAATGAGAGCAGGAGGAACCGTCAAACTCACACTCCACAAGAGAATGGTGGTTCACAAGAGACTGATAACTACTATGAGCGCCACAGAAGTGAGAGAAGTGGTTCTTCCTCAGCATCAAGAAGTAATAGAAGGAGAAACCGTCGTGATCATGATGAAAGAAGACCTTACCGTGATGAGCTTTCTGGTTTGAATCTTAAGATCCCTCCCTTCCATGGAAAAGTTGATCCAGATGCTTATCTTGAGTGGGAGAAGAAGATTGAGATTGCATTCAACTGCTGGCACTACACCAATGCTCAGAGGATTCAATTTGATGCAACTGAGTTCTATGATTATGCCTTGAGCTGGTGGGATCAACTCGTGACTACTAGGAGGATAAATCAAGAGTATCCGGTTGATACTTGGCAAGAGATGAAGTCTCTTATGCGCAAGCGGTTTGTGCCTAACCACTACCACCGAGATCTTCATCAAAGATTGAGGAGACTTACACAAGGATCTAAGACTGTGGAAGAGTACTATCAGGAGATGGAGTTGCTGATGTTGAGGGCTGGTGTATCTGAGGACAGAGAGGCTACTATGGCAAGGTTTCTTGGAGGACTTAACCACGAGACACAAGACAGTGTGGAGATGCAACACTATATAGAGATAGAAGAGATGTTGCACAAGGCTATTCTGGTGGAGCAGCAACTTAAGAGAAAGCATCACTCGCGAGGCAACTATGGGTCCAGCAAGTATCAGTATACTAAAGAAGAGACACCATCTCATTTGAAGGACAACAATCCTCAACAGAAAGAAGAATCCAAACCGAGCAACACATACAGCAAAGAAAAGAGCAAGGCCGAAGTTACAAGCTCTAGAAATAGAGATGTTAAGTGTTTTAAGTGTCAAGGAAGAGGATATTATGCCAATGAGTGCACCAACAAGAAGGTTATGATTCTACTTGAGAATGGAGACTATGAAACAGAGAAAGAGGACCCCGGCTCTGATCTGGAAAGGTCTGGTGAAGAGAGTGAAGTAGAACCGGTTAAAGGAAGGTTGTTGGTGACAAGAAGGCTCACGAACTTGCAAACTAAGAATGAAGAGATTGAGAAGCGTGAGAACCTCTTCTACACTAGGTGTTAGGTCCAGGTAAAAGTGTGCAGTCTCATTATTGATGGTGGAAGCTGTGTTAATGTAGCTAGTGAGACCATGGTGCAGAAATTGGGTTTGAAAGTTCAGAAACATCCTAGACCTTACCGGCTGCATTGGCTCAATGAAGAAGCTGAGATGAGAGTCTCCAATCAAGTGCTGGTTCCTATAGCCATTGGTAGATATGAGGATGAAGTCTTATGTGATGTGTTACCAATGGAAGCTAGCCATATCCTTCTTGGTAGACCATGGCAGTTTGATAGGCGTGTGGTTCATGATGGTTTCACCAACAAGCACTCTTTTGAGTTCAATGGAAAGAAGACAGTGCTGGTGCCTTTATCACCTAAGGAAGTTCATGAGATCAACTCCAGCTTAAGAAAAAGAAAGAGATAGACCTCAGACCTGATCAGAAACATCACAGCCTCTATACCAAGCAGGGAGATGTCAAAAGAATTCTCTACTCTCAACACTCTATTGTTTTACTTATGTTTAAAGAGACTTTGCTAACAATTACTGATCTTACACAGGATTATCCTACTGAACTGGTCTCTCTCTTGTAGGAGTATACTGATGTGTTTCCAGAAGATAGCCCCATTGGTTTGCCACCAGTTCGTGGATTGAGCATCAGATTGATTTTGTTCCTGGATCCACTCTTCCTAACAGACCAGCATACAGAACCAATCCTGTTGAGACTAAAGAGTTGCAAAGACAAGTAGAGGAGCTGATGGAGAAGGGTCATATCCGAGAGAGCTTGAGTCCTTGTGCAGTTCCAGTACTACGTGTGCCCAAGAAAGATGGGAGCGGGCGCATGTGTGTTGATTGTAGAGCAATCAACAACATAACAGTGAAGTATCGCCACCCTATTCCTAGATTAGATGATATGCTTGATGAGTTGCATGGTTCTAGCATATTTTCTAAGATTGATTTGAAAAGTGGATATCATCAGATTATGATGAAAGAAGGAGATGAGTGGAAAACTGCTTTTAAAACTAAACATGGTTTGTATGAGTGGTTAGTTATGCCTTTTGGATTAACCAATGCTCCTAGTGTTGGAAAAGCTATGAATAGCTAAGAACATGAACTCACTCTTTAAGAATGGAAGAGACAATCAACTTGTGATTGAATTCTCTCAGCAAAATAATCTACACAACCATCTGAATCTAGAGAGATTAAGTGGCTATGAGATTGATACAATAATTAGAATTAAACTAAGAACAGATTAAATACTCTAGTTTGAATCTATTCCTTGAGAAGTGACACAACACTTTCAGTTTGTTCACTTAAAGAGAATAGGATAAGAATCAGTATGCTAGAGTTTAAGAGAAGATAAAGAAGAGTTTAAACTGATTTTAGAGTAGAATGGGCAAGCATGATTTGCCCTTAGGCAGACCCAAAACATGTATACCTTAACTCCCTACATTGTGACTAATTTAAAGAACACTTAGTAAAGAGATGAGTTATACACAAAATTTATGAATGCTTGTCTCTTATTTCTTGTGTGTTCATTACAATGAGGCTGTCTCTTTATTTATAGAGGAGAGCCTTAGGTTTTACAGCAGCAGCAACAAGACAAAGGAGAGATTAAACTAATACTATCCTAGGAAATGAATAAACAAAGCTATTTGGAAGCAGCCAAGGAGGAAGAGGACAAGAGAGTTTTATGCAGCAAGAGAGTGAAAGGGACAGCTCCCAGCAACTATATTCCTTAAGCTCACATGTGATCCCATTTGAATTCAAACCGAATTCCTTGGCGCCAACCAGCTTCTTCTTTCTTGGTCGACATAAAGCTCACCCGGACTATGCACATTGGTCTTGATTCTTTTGCACAAACTTTGCACCAAAGATTATCTTCAACCCTTGTTTTGCACATTGATCTTTGGGTGTTTTGAGGCTGACCCGAACTTTGCACATCATTATCTTTCTTGTTCTTCTCAGCTTGCTGGCTCCTTTATTTATTGTGCAGATCTTGATTACTTGCAACACACTTCATGTCTCTACAGCCTCCTTCTCTTCTTGCACACACACCTTGATCTCTTTTCATTGTCTTGGCTGTGTGATCAGTATCTTGAGGATGGAGATGCTTGGCCTTCACTTCCTTTGTTTGGCCTTCACACCTCCTTGTCTTGCTTCACTCTATTACCCTCCCTCAAGGTTGGGCTGCGGAAGCCACTGGTTCCAAAGGCCAAGCTTGCAACACGCAAATGTCTACCTCATTAAAAACCTCACCTTGTAAAACCACTTGGGATAAAACCATGATGAGGACAAAAAGAGTATAGCCTTCACGGTGCATTGCGGTGCATTGGATAGCTATGACCTTAGCTTTATTTGAATTGAGCTTGAAGCTTCTCTAATCTGAACTGCTGCTTGGAATTGTCTTTAAAACCGCCAAAAGTGACTCGTGGCTTGAACCATGATCTGAACAGATTGCTGAGGGTGTTAGCGCCATGATTTGAACTTGTGCAACACCTCTTTCTTCTTGATGCTTCACATGAAGCTTATTGACCCTTAGCTAACATCTTGCTGGTGAGCTGATTCATCACTTTCCTACAGTATCTTCTCCTCAAGATCTTCTTGTCTTGGGTTCATGAATCTGAGGCCATTGGTTCTAACCCCCAAAGCTTGCTTCTGATGCTGCTCTAGATCAACCAAACTTGCATTGTCTTCTTGAGACAACCAAGTACAAACACCAATCACCATTCTTAGACTTAGAACCTGTTGAGTATGGACAGATTCAAAGCAAAAAATTAGTGAATGATGGAGAGAATAAAGTAACCAGAGAGTATAAGTAACCATAGAATTAGAGAATAAGTAACAAGAGTATGAGAGAATAATGGAGAGTAAGAGTATGGAGGAGAATGAGAGTTTTGCGGAAGCAGATTGTAGTCCATGGCCTTCAAGCTTCATGGCTGATCACAATGCTGGCGAGGCATGAACATCCCACCAGTTAACACATTTTTAAATCATTTTCGAAATCAGATTACTCAAGAATCTGTTCAAAAACATTTTCAGATTTTTAAATCCTTTCAAAGAGCTTTTCTTTAAATCTGAAATTCAAATGCTCTTACAAATCAATTTTCTTCAAATCATCATCAATCTTTCCCCCTCCCTCAAGCATTGATTTCACTAGACTTAAAGTCTTTTACCAAGTTTGAAAATATTAAGAGACAAAGGGTAGAAAAGGATGATAATGTTTGAGACAAAACCAGCAAAAACTTCATCTTTTAAAACTGTTTTTAAAGCACAAAACAGATGAAGTCTTTTGTTTCATTTCCCTCCCTTAGCCTTGGATTAGGATCCCAACTCAAGATCAGAACCACAACTTACACATGGGAGAGAAGAAACCAAAACAGAACTCCATCTTGTCTTCTTTAAAGAAATCATTAGACAAGATGAACACAAAATATTTTTGAAATCGATTTTTTTTTCAAGAGTTCTTCAATATACAAGTTTAATCTTTTCTCCCTCCCTCAAGCTGACATGAACAGATTTTTAATCTTTCATCCAAAGGCTTAAACAATGAGGAGATAAAGGGGAGAGTCATTGATTAAAAACAACTTTAAAGACTTGCATCTTAAAGAAACTCACTGATTTTGAATACATACTTCATCTACACTCTCTACTGTCCAGGTTTTGAATCCCAGCCACACAGCTCATCAAAAACGAATTTTAAAGGAGAAAGAGAGAGATATTCAGATGAAGAAATTGACAAAAGAAGTGAGTTCAGCCCAAGAAGAGCAACAAAGCTCTGATACCATGTTGGAAAAACTATGAATAGCTAAGAACATGAACTCACTCTTTAAGAATGGAAGAGACAATCAACTTGTGATTGAATCCTCTCAGCAAAATAATCTACACAACCATCTGAATCTAGAGAGATTAAGTGCCTGTGAGATTGATACAATAATTAGAATTAAACTAAGAACAAATTAAATACTCTAGTTTGAATCTATTCCTTGAGAAGTGACACAACACTTTCAGTTTGTTCACTTAAGGAGAATAGGATAAGAATCAGTATGCTAGAGTTTAAGAGAAGATAAAGAAGAGTTTAAACTGATTTTAGAGTAGAATGGGCAAGCATGATTTGCCCTTAGGCAGACCCAAAACATGTATACCTTAACTCCCTACATTGTGACTAATTTAAAGAACACTTAGTAAAGAGATGAGTTATACACAAAATTTATGAATGCTTGTCTCTTATTTTTGTGTGTTCATTACAATGAGGCTGCCTCTTTATTTATAGAGGAGAGCCTTAGGTTTTACAGCAGCAGCAACAAGACAAAGGAGAGATTAAACTAATATTATCCTAGGAAATGAATAAACAAAGCTATTTGGAAGCAGCCAAGGAGGAAGAGGACAAGAGAGTTTTCTGCAGCAAAAGAGTGAAAGGGACAGCTCCCAGCAACTATATTCCTTAAGCTCACATGTGATCCCATTTGAATTCAAACCGAATTCCTTGGCGCCAACCAGCTTCTTCTTTCTTGGTCGACATAAAGCTCACCCGGACTATGCACATTGGTCTTGATTCTTTTGCACAAACTTTGCACCAAAGATTATCTTCAACCCTTGTTTTGCACATTGATCTTTGGGTGTTTTGAGGCTGACCCAAACTTTGCACATCATTATCTTTCTTGTTCTTCTCAGCTTGCTGGCTCCTTTATTTATTGTGCAGATCTTGATTACTTGCAACACACTTCATGTCTCTACAGCCTCCTTCTCTTCTTGCACACACACCTTGATCTCTTTTCATTGTCTTGGCTGTGTGATCAGTATCTTGAGGATGGAGATGCTTGGCCTTCACTTCCTTTGTTTGGCCTTCACACCTCCTTTTCTTGCTTCACTCTAATACCTAGTACTTTCATGAGATTGATGAATTGATGAATCCCTGGAGAGGAGATCCTTTTGTCCCTTATACTTTTGAAGGAAGATCTGATGGTTTTGAGAAAGATTTGGGTTGATTTTGATGATGATGGATGGATAGATTGGATGATCTTCAGAAATGATCTATGAACTGATCAGATCTTGTGTAGATGTGTCTAAGATCAGGAGAATGAACTCTGTTTGTGATCAAAGACAAATTTTGCTTGCAGAGAATGAACTCCTAGCAATCAGTGTTCATGGATGAACAAGGGATTCACAGATTTAGAGAGAATTTTGATAAAAAGGTGAATCATTTTTCAGAGAGTTCTCAAAGAGTTTAAGTAGCAGAAATAAAAGGTAGTCGAAAAGTCCTAAAATTGTTGAAAATGAGTAAAACTAAAAATATCTTAAAAACTGAATAATTATTTATTTTGGCTGCTCCTTGGCTTTATTTTCGAGGGTATCTTATTAGAGAGAGAGAATGGATCCTCGACTTGGGTATCAGTCTTCTTTTCGATTGAGAAAGGCCTAACTCATCCATGAGTCTGATCTACATCTTTTCCATCTTGTTTGAATAGTTTTTCATAGCCAAAATAAGCTCATTATGCTCCATTCCAGCTTCTGGTTCATCTTCAAGCTTTCTATTCAGCCATCCCGGTTTATCCTTTGTAGAATAGTCTTCTGGCTCAACCATGGTTACATCATCCCCTCCTCCTTTGAAATGATTTGTCCTCAAATCCAAATCTCCTACATCAAAAGGAAACAAGTAAGAAGCGAGACAAATGATCAAGAAAATAAGCATGAAAGCAACTTCAAAGTAAGTTTTTGGACAGAAACTTCCTTGGAGTTTTGAAGCCATGTTCCTCAAGTACTTCCATCTCCAAATTTCAGGCTTATAAGATTTGCATTTTCTATTGTTCCTTGCAACCCTCTGAGACTGATCATGCTGTTCCTGGATACTCAAAACAGAGACTAGAAATCCAGTGTCATATAGGAAAAACAGGTTCTTAATCTGATCAATAGCCAAGCATTTCTCTCTGAAAACATGTTGCACTTGTTTCAGACTTCTAAGATACACATCAAAGAAAGTATTGTAAACCAAAATTGTATCAAAGCACTCAATAACATAGAACAACTTCAATTTGTACCTACTTTTCTCAGAATCAGAAGACAAATGATTAAGTACAAATTGAGAATCATTTAGCAAAGAATCATCATGTTTATCAAAGAATGTGTTATAAACCAGAATGTCATCAAAGCTCAAAACAACACAATTCTCAAGCAATGATCTCAAAACATGCCAAGATTTTTCAGTTTCAGAACATAAACTAGCAAGTTTCAAATCAGAATCAAGAACAACTTCAGTTTCAGCCCTAAGTTCTTTCAGTTCCTGGGACTTCCTAGGTTTGTCCAAAACATAAGCATAAGCAAACAAACCACCAGTGATCAGTTTATGACTAGAAACACTCAGATCAAAGCCATTATCTTTAAAACAAGCAACAAAATCACAAGGTTTTCTAAGACAAAAATGAGATTGTTGCAGAACAAACTTTTGTGTCTTTTCAGAGTGATCAAGGCTTCTGTGATGTTTCTTAAACTGATCAAAACTCAAAACAAAACTAGGGTTGATTTCATTACCACAGGAAAAATGTTTTTGATTAAAAGATTTATCTAGTTCAGATTTCTTACAAAGAATGAATCATGTTATCAAACACAGAGTTTGAAACACAAAAATCTTTCACTTTTTCAAGACCAAAACGTTTTACATCACTGGAACTAACCATAACAAACAAATCAGGCACAAAATTAACCATATTAAGGTCCTTACAGTTCTCTTGAGAGTTCAAAGAGAATGCCTTAGCATCTGTTTCTGCTTCAATGTTGGGCTGCTCCAACACTTTTTCTGGTGGTGAACTCTTTTGTGCTTCTTCTGCTGAGTTTTCTTCTGAGACCTGACACACTAAAACAAGGCTACTCGGTTGCACCGGTTCCATATAAGTTAGTTCATCACATGTTTTATTGACATTAAGCTCAGACTGAGAAGAGAAAAGAGATAACTCATATTCTGTCTCAGGTTCTTTTATTACCTTAGATGTTTTTATTCCCATCTCTTGGATAACCTGCTCTTTCTTGTTACAACTTCTTGGACCATCAACCTTTGGAGAGGGACGTGAGGTTAGTGTCCTTTGCTGATATGTTACAGACTCTTGCAGTACTTGTTGTGCAATCCTTTTGAAATCATCTTGAAACTGTTGGCTGTCCAAATAATCAAATGCGGCTTGTTGTTTCTGAGATTTCTTTATGGGATCACGACCATAGCAAGCTCCTGTCTCTTCTCTGACATGTCTAGGAAGTTCTCTGCTCCTCCTAGTTGTTTCATCTTGCCTCACTGGTCGTGGCTTTTCCTGCACAAAATCAGAATGGTTAAAAACTGACTTTTCTTTTCTTAAAATAATCTGTCTTTTTCCCAGCACACTCTTTGTGGAAGAACTGAATTGATCATGATGTGTGCTCCTCCTTTTAAGCCTTTCCAGTGTCCTCCTGGACTGTATTCTTTCCTGCTCATAACCAGACTCATCAATATCATATGAATCTCTTTTTCTCATAGACTTTTCTCTTCTTTTCAAGGCTGCTTTTGTTGAAGAGTCAAACAGGTTGTAATCTAACTCCTTCTCAGGATGTCTCCTCCTGGAATTGCTTCCTCCAGACATGGCTTCGTGTTAGAATCTCAACAAGAAAAATTAGCACAATAACAAATAGCCTAAGCCTCACAATCTCTCATGTGTTTCTCTCTGATTTTTCTGTGATTTTTTTTCTGTGAATCCAGTAGCTCAGCAACAAACAAAGATCAAGCTTTAGAGAACAATCCCCAGCCCCCAAAACAGAAGAAAAGATAGAAAGTTTTAAGAAATTTGGTTTTGCAAGAGGCTTTACCACCAGGACTGAATTTCTCCTCAGCCAGGCTGGATTTCTCTTCAGCCAAAGTTGATTTCTCTTCAACTTTTCTCTTGATTTTTTTTTATATTTTTTTGTTAATCTGGTTGGCCCTCTTGCAGATTATACAGATAGAAAGATAAGAGATTTTTTAGAAAATTGTAGAGAATACAAAAGAGATTCCCAAAACAAAGAAGAGAAGTTGAAAAGTTTCAAAATCAAACCCTAGATCAAGAGCCTTCAATCTGCTCTGATACCATATGATGAATCCCTGGAGAGGAGATCCTTTTGTCCCTGATACTTTTGAAGGAAGATCTGATGGTTTTGAGAAAGATTTGGGTTGATTTTGATGATGATGGATGGATAGATTGGATGATCTTCAGAAATGATCTATGAACTGATCAGATCTTGTGTAGATGTGTCTAAGATCAAGAGATTGAACTATGTTTATGATCAAAGACAAGTTTTGCTTGCAGAGAATGAACTCCTAGCAATCAGTGTTCATGGATGAATAAGGGATTCACAGATTTAGAGAGAATTTTGATAAAAAGGTGAATCATTTTTCAGAGAGTTCTCAAAGAGTTTAAGTAGCAGAAATAAAAGGTAGTCGAAAAGTCCTAAAATTGTTGAAAATGAGTAAAACTAAAAATATCTTAAAAACTGAATAATTATTTATTTTGGCTGCTCCTTGGCTTTATTTTCGAGGGTATCTTATTAGAGAGAGAGAATGGATCCTCGACTTGGGTATCAGTCTTCTTTTCGATTGAGAAAGGCCTAACTCATCCATGAGTCTGATCTACATCTTTTCCATCTTGTTTGAATAGTTTTTCATAGCCAAAATAAGCTCATTATGCTCCATTCCAGCTTCTGGTTCATCTTCAATCTTTCTATTCAGCCATCCCGGTTTATCCTTTGTAGAATAGTCTTCTGGCTCAACCATGGTTACATCATGAATCATGTGCTTAGATCTTTCATAGGCATCTTTGTTGTTGTGTATTTTGATGATATTCTTGTTTACTCTAAGAGCCTAGAAGAGCATATAGATCATCTTAGGAATGTTTTTGATGTTTTGAGGAAAGAAAAGCTCTTTGTTAATCTTAAAAAATGTACTTTTTGTACGGATAACTTGGTCTTCCTAGGCTTTGTTGTGGGTGCAGATGGAGTAAAGGTGGATCAAGAGAAGGTGAAAGCTATACAAGAGT
>CAJHQQ010006346.1:0-10144 GCA_905132885.1 Moricandia moricandioides | reverse complement strand
ACCTAAATAACTATCAAACAGGACTCCAAACATACATCATACCGGACCGCAATTCACAACAGACGGAACATATTAGTAACTAAAATATATTTATTCGATGTCAAGTAGGCACAAAGTGTCCACAGAGAAATTACGATAATATCCCTCACCTTAGCCATATCTAATATGATCACAAATTCTTAGCAGAAGTGAATTTAACTTGCGGTCGCAAGTTCAGATGCGTTTATTGGTTTTCTCCAGAGACTCAGTCACACTCTCGCTACACCAATAGGAACATCTCTGAAACCTCGCCTTTACGGGCAAGGACCTGCAACGTTATATCTCAAACTTAGGAGACGATGAGCAATGTCTCTGATGTTCACGCCTGTGTAGCGAGTGAAGATCCATGTCAGATGGTGTCGACCGCCACTCTCCGTGCTGCTGTCTCTGCGCTCATACTATTATTTCCTGCGCTTCACGTAAATCTCCACACTACGAACCCATAACAAGAACCCTCAACGCCATAGCGACGACAGAGCCTGGCTCCACCACCAACAATCTCGGCATGAGATGGTCGGGCTCGTACGTCGGGTAAGTGAGTGGTGACTGGCTGTGGAGATCCGTTGGTGCATGAACGGATAGAAGACAGGTGAGAAACGCATCTTCACTTCACACACGGAACACAAAGGAAAAAGCTATGAAGAACTGCATGGCGGATGGTATAACCGCAACGCGAAGAGGATAATAGAGCGCCTGCAGAAGAGAATGTAGCAGAGGGAAGAAGAAGGATAGGTGAGAGAGTGTCAATAAATTAATGGAGGCGGCTCACGTTCATTGACGAAGAAGGAGTTACACAAGTATATATAGTTAGGAATATAATCAAATATTCATTTAGCGTCAATGACAATTAATTCAAATAGATAAAAGAACAAACACTCTCTGTTATAAAAATGGGAATAGCTTTGGTAATAGAGCAGCATGGAAATATAGATAGAATTTTGGTATAAGAAAACCGCGGTCATTATCTATTAGAGTCTGCATGTGACACAATTAATGTACACAAATATGTGCACTTTATAACAACAGTTTTGCCGTTTGGATATTGATAGTCGATCCGAGAATTAGCATGGCCGTAATTATATTCAATGCTCAGTTAAGGTACAGCCACTTTATTAATTGAATAGATATTACAAATAAAATAACAATCCTAAAATACTAGATTTATCAGCTGAGATCGTATTATCATAGTTTACCCTTTTCTTAATGCACATTAAGACCACGAGCTGATATAGGAAAATCAACGAGCGATTGAGACTATAAACTCAACAACACGTCAAAAGAAATGATTACAATGAAGCATAAGCGAGGCAACAATGAAACAAATTGGGAATAAGAAATTGTCGAAACAATTACACACAACCCATAAATCCCTCTGCTCGAACGTGACGTTTCATCGCTATTATTTCAATCCAAGAGAAGCAACATCTTGATTATTAAGAAACGAGAACACAAGGCAATGACAGTATCGAATACACTTTTGGAAACCATCAATTTGTTTGTCTTTTAGGTATGTCTATCACAATATACGTCTCATCAAGTATCCTTATAACTTACGGACATGCAACTGGAATAACAGATGAATGCATATGACGAGTCCTGCTCGGCCACAACATCTGAGAGACAGCGATGTCTTAGATAGCACTGTAATGACAACCAAGTGTATAACAACGGTTGCAATGACCTGAATAATGATATAACGCTGACCGGTTGACTGCTACACAACGACAAGGCCATGCAGAAGCCAATCCTCAAGAGTCAACCAAGCCTTCACATGAGGATGTTTCAGCAGCTCCCACATGTGTATTTCCACTGGGTGTGCGTTTCACCTAATGTTAGGTCAACACTACATCAACGAACATCAGCACAAACCACCAATCTGCAGAGCCAGTCTCAATAATCAGCACACACCGACGCCCTGAGCAGAAGTGAAACGTGAGAAGATTACAGATGGTTCAGGGCGAATACAGAAGCCAGATGCACAGAGAGCGATCGTGGAGCCAATCTGTTTTGACTATGGGAAACTCTAGTTCAACAAGGAAAACCGTCTAGTAGATCCGATTAGTCAATACCTCTTTCCCGCAGGCACCCACAAAACATGAGCTTGACGAGTAAACCAATAATATAGCGTTTTAGTGCCAAACCACAATCCCAAACCGCAAGCCAGACACCCCACGTACTCCCCGCCACCTACATTTAGAAAGACATTTCATCCCATCAACCAACGCATTAACTTCACCAAAAAACAACATACAACTCAGGCATAAGGGCAGAAATAAATAGCTGCATTTGATAATAAATGATTTCAATTTATAACGGAATATAATAAGATACGTGATATATTATAGCAGCAAATTATCCATGGTCACATCAATCTAACTGGAATGTGTTTTGCCAATAAAAATAAACACATATTAAAAGCATATGTTAATAATATTTAGTTGGCAGACGAGACATAGCGAAGGCACCTCCCTCACTAGTCATGAATATTTCAGGTCGACGTCAGAAATCAATACTCACCCATGACTAAATAACTATAAGCTCGTTCAGATTACTATTCCACCATCTTCCCATAAGTTTAAGCAAACACTCAAAATATATATCAAGAATAATATTAATAGAAAATATATAACTAAATTATTGACATTTTATAATAATATTAAATAGAATTCAATTTAGTGGTCCAAATTTTATATATGTTTATATATGTTTGATATATTAAGAGAAAAGGTAATAACCAAATAACAAGCGTTTGTTAAAACACTAGTAATCAAATAAAAAAATTATGAAGCAATTTACGAATGTTGTTGTGGAAGAGGCAGGTTCAAGCACTGAAGATGATAAAATCTAAAATAAATAAAGGCGGGAAACATGGGAAAATGATAAAATGTAATCTTTGTTTTTTCCTTAACGTTTAAGTACTATTGTAGAGAAACTGACAACTAGATAATTGATGACATACGTAAATTCGCATGAATGTATCATATATGAATTTAACGCAGTGTAATAGATATATACACGATTAACAATATATAGATTAAAAATATCATAATATTTGAGAAAGATATACAAACTGACTAGATTCATGATTTATTGACTATATTAGGTACTCAATGTGTGCATTGATTTTTAGATATTTTAACAGTAAAAATATACCAACCGAAAGAGAAAACGACTTTTCAAAAAAATTATTATCAGGAGACAAGATGAAAATTTCATTTTCATAAAGAAATATATTCTGTATTTCGTTGAAATTTTTTTTTGAGAATATCCTAATCACAACATACATCAGGACCAACGATAAGAGCATCAGTTGATTGTGAGATAAAATATGTTCATATAAAAAAAGCGTGGTAGCATTTCTTATCAGTATATCCATAATTTTTGTATTAAAGAAGGGAGGCCAATTTTTGATTATGCACATATGGTTTCAGCCCATTTGAATAGCATAAAGATATTATTCATTGTTGCTTGTAATTGTGACATATTACAATTTACCGCCTGTTTCCACCGGTTTGTGAATGCCAAGGGATTTTTGTGTTCCTCTTTATTCTTGTCCCCCAGCCAGAACATTCTAAGATATTACTTGATTTTTTTCTTCATATATGAACTGCAAATACTATGTAAACACAATGTTCTTACATAAAATTTTCTCATTCCAACAAAATATTCAGATGCAAGCAATACTAATGTGCCAACAACTGATATCTCAGCATATGAGATATTAAATGGATGGACTACACATGGGAGGACCTAGTCCCCTTATTGCTAAGATAGAACATATGCTTTCCAGATTAAACACACAGACAGATCGTGAAGGGGGATCTTCGATTCAAATACGTTGTCGCGGAAAAATCGACAACTCGTTAATGAGCTACTTATTTAAATATTGAATTCACGTATATTGTAACTTTAATAATATTTATTTATTGCTTTCTCTCCCATCCGATTCGAAAAAGATCATTTTGTCGTGTTAGATCATATAGCACAATTCTCTTCATTCATCTCATCTTTGTCTATAGTTGATCTACAAATCGTTCAAGCGCTGAAGAAAAAACAGGTTTGAATCGAGGTGTTAGAAAATTTAAACAAGAAAGTTGTGAAGTAAAATGCACCAATCAAAACTCATAAGGAGGAAAAAACCCGCAAGTTTGTAAAAAGAATAAATTCATTGAGGTAATGCACTCCATGTTAGGAAACTTTTAGTGATTATCACCATTATTCTAAAGCATTTTTATGTGTATGTATAATCTCAGATGACGACAAATTTATGGCTTCTTATAGATAATATCCGTGCCATATTTCTTTATGTAACTGAAATATTCATGCCGTATTGATGAACTAATCATTATAGTTGTTCATGTTGTGAATAATATATTGGTAACTTGCAATGATAGTAATACTGCAACGACAATTCTAACACAAAATATTTTTTATTTTCTTTGTCAAATACATAAAACATTCTTTAATAAATAGTTGTAGTGTTTAAGAACTAATGGATTAAAAGAAATGGAAGAAACCAAAAAATTTCATTTAGTGTCCGGAGCTGTCTAAATGACAGATTGGCTTAAATTATTAATTTATTTTAATGAATTCGAAATAAAATTTAAATTTGATAGTAATAAATTAATTTTAGTTTGCCTCTGTTTTCCATAGTTTCACAGTATTTTATAAATACTTGTACGGTCCACTACAACTTGTTTTAGCAATAATACTAATTGTAGCAAATGCATGTTTTAAAGAGAGAGGAATACATGTTCAGCACGATTGATAAATTTTATAAAAAATAGGCACATCCTATCCAATTATATATTAAGGTGTCATAACGAATAAGTTATCAATGGTTTTATCGATGTAAAGAAGATGAAGACGGCATACTAAAATTAATTAACAAAAACTTGAATTCACAAAACCTTCTCCAAATATAGAGTGAAAATATATCTCTAAAAAAAATTAAACCCTATAAATCTATAAAAATAAACGTTAACCGAAAAGGAGACCCAAATACAATAGATATATGCCAAAATAACATAAGGGTCAATTATAGGCATAACTAAAGCGAAAAATAAGGAGAACTAAAAGTTTCTTTTTTGGTATTAAATTAATAGACAAAATAGTCTTCAGTATAACATGCATAAGAATCAGTAAAACCGTTTGATAGAATATATACTAGTGGAATTAGAAAGCTAACACAATTCTATAACTTATGAAAAGATTTTAGCTCAATAACCTAATGTGAAGTCTACAATCCATTGCCAAACTTCTAAGGTCTTTTTTACATTTCTACACCTTAAACTACTCAATTACACTAATTTCACAGTCTTATGTTCCTCATTGGCATAAAAAATGATAAGACTCGATAAAATTGTAAAAGAATTTATAAAAACCCATTGACTTGATAAAAGACTAAAAGTATGTTAGAAGCCGATAAAATATTGTTTATCAACTCTTCTAAACTTAAACCATTGTTTTCCCTGGAGAAAAGCATCAACCAAAGTAAAATGAATAGGTTTGAAAAGATGGGAACACACATATCCCTAAAAATCGCATTACAATTACAAGTTGCAATCCACATAAAAAAACACCAACCTTAGTAAGTACTTTCTTGTATTTTAGCTCCACTTAGCAATGTAACCATTTTCAGCCCATAACTTATTAGAGTTATCAAAATTCACATTGCAAACTTCATTTAAGATTAAGTTGTGCATTATTGTCCACTTCTGATGGAGCTCAATACTCTGTTTCCTTATGCACTAACCGATTATTTACTAACCGATTACACATCTCCATATATTCTTGTTTCTTTCATATTCAAGTAGTTTTAGAGTTTTTATTTCTACTTTTGAAGTTTGATTTGAGTAGTTCTAAGGTTTATTTATGTTTATTCTGTTCTAAAAATTGTTTTTAGGAATGGAGAAGAGGTTACGTGATGCAGCACATAGAAATGGCATCTAAAGCTTCCAAGGTGATTGTGTTTGTTACCGAGTGGCCTGTTGCGTTATCTCTAGAGGCTTGTGTCAATGTTCTGGGATCGATTAGGTGATTCACTGGTAATGAGTCCACACAAGAACAAGAAGAAAGGATGATCCGAAGATTGATTCTTTTGATTCTTAAAACTGAAAATTTCTTATCTTTATAGCTAAAAATTCAATATGTTTTGTACCTATTTAGAAACTTGGAGAGATGCTTATGATAATGTATGGGAATTTTATATGATAAAAAGAAAATCTAGTACTAAAAACAAATTAGAAAAAAATGATATTTTTTCTCAAAACAAAATCTTAACCCTAAACATACCCTAAAAGGATAAAAATGATAATTTGAGTTTTGATAAAAAAATATTTTATATATAATATTTTAGTGGTGTATATCCTAAACTCCAAAACTTAATTCGAAACCTTATATCAAATTTTAACTATAAACTCAAAATTTAACTTCAAACCACATCCAAAATCTAATCATAAATCTAAATTCTAAACCTCGAACAATAAATTTTTTAAAAAAATTGATTTGTAAAGAACATTCGTTTATGATTGTTCAATAAATTTGAAATTTCATAATAAAATAAAGATTATGTTTATCAAATCTCTGTATCACAACCAAATTATATTAATTAATTATTTACTTGTGTTTTATTAGAGTGAATTATATTTATTAATGATTTTAAAAGCACTAATTAATAAATAAATAAATAAATAAAAACTTTTCTACTTTAATATAATAAAAAGAAAATTAAACACTAATAATAAATTAAAAAAAAACAAAAAATAAATTACCTTAAGTTCTAAAACCTAAACATACCCTAAACCTTAACTACATATCTCAAGCCTTATATCTTGAATTTTTTTATTCATAAATCTTCTACTTTAAACATTTTAATCCAAACACTCAAATATCATACATAAATATTCAACTTTAAACATTATAATACAAACCCTACATATACCCCTAACTCTACTTATAACTCCAAACCCTAAATCATTCCAAACTCTATACAAGAAGTATTAAATCATAACATTTTAAATTTATAACACTTATTCTATACTAAATGATGAAACTAAACAAACTATAAAATTTAAATAAATGAGTATATTCATAATATAACTTCAATCCCTAAACTCCTAACCACATACTTCATATTGATCTATATGATAAAACATTAAATCTAAATTTTTAATATTTTAGTCAATCACACAATTTTAAAATTTAAATAAAAAATACAGATAAAATACAGGTTAAAAGTTTTAAATTATGATATCAAATTATTTAAAGTTTAAATAATTTCACAACAATTATAAAGAAAAAAGAAGATAATATTTACTTTTTTTTCTGAGCCATTCATTGATTTTTCAATCAAAGATCCAAAATCAATCTTCTATCTATCTTCATCTTTGTTTTCTATTGGTTGGACTCGGATCACCTTCTTGAACGATAGATGATACTCAATCAACGCTTGAGATTTGTCTCCCTCTTTTTCAATTATTTTCTAAGAGAGAGAGAGAGAGAGAGAGAGAGAGAGAGAGAGAGAGAGAGAGAGAGAGAGAGAGAGAGAGAGAGAGAGAGAGAGAGAGAGAGAGAGAGAGAGGCGATGGGTAAAGAAATCGACACCATAGCAGACCTCGGCTCCTTCTCTTCCTCTTCCTCCGCCGTACAAGCCAAAAGGTTCCAATCAAACCAACAACGCAATCGACCAGCCAGCTCCCTCTGGTTCAGTCTAATCAGCCTCTTTCAACTGTCGACGAAACCGCGATGCTCGTCACCACCACCATCGCTTCTCAGATCCGTCTTCACCGGAGTCACCACCACCACCGTCACGCTCATCATAACCACCACTGATCACTTCTCTGTCTCTCAAGCTATGCCTCTCATTATCTCTGTGTTTTTTGGGTTCTTGTTACAGTAAATTTTTATGCTTTATATGGTTTGATTTGATGTTAAAGTTTGTTTCTTTAATTTTTTGTTCCTTGTAAAGGTGGTGGTCGTGACTCAGCAAAAGACTACAGTGACCATATGGCACTCGTTCGTGCCTTCGAAGGGTGGAAAAATGCTGAAAGAGAAGGATCAACTTATGAGTACTGTTGGAGGAATTTTCTGTCAGCTCAGACGCTTCAGGCGATACATTCTCTGAGGAAACAGTTCAACTATATCCTGAAAGAAGCTGGCTTAGTACACGATGATTCAGCTCTCAACAACAAGCTAAGTCACAATCAGTCTCTGGTTCGCACTGTCATTTGCTCTGGCTTATTCCCCGGGATAGCATCTGTTGTGGTAAGTCTAAGTGCCAAGGTCTCCCGCTAAGTGTCCTTTCTTCTGTCACAGTGTTCAGTGAATTACCATGCTGTCCTTTTCTTTGTACAGCATCGAGAGACTTCCATGTCGTTCAAGACAATGGATGATGGCCATGTATCACTATACGCGGTGAGTTACTTCAATCATATTTCCCAAGACCATTGTTCGAGTCTCTTATTAGAGCCATCGTTTATTTAAATGGTTCTTTTACTCTTTTTATATTTCAGAATTCTGTTAATTTGAGGTTCCCGACGATTCCATACCCTTGGCTAGTCTTTGAAGAGAAAGTGAAGGTCAATGCAGTGCTCATAAGAGACTCCATCGGTGTCCCTGATTCCAGTTTGATCCTTTTTCGTGAGTAATTGGTGGGGTTTTTGTGTATTCATCCTAAGAACTTGATTATTCAAGTTGTTGGAAGATAAAGTTAGTTTCTTTACTGTAATGACTGGTTAGCTTGTTGATTATTATTGTAATGACTGGTTACCTTGTATTTTGATGACTGGTTAGCTTGTTGGTTGATGAACATGTCCAGATTTTAGTATTAAGAATGACTGGTTAGCTTGTAGTTTCATGACTGGTTAGCTTGTTGGTTGATGAACATGTCCAAATTTTAGTATTAAGAATGATTGGTTAGCTTGTAGCTTGATGAATATGTCTAGATGATCATATTCTGATTTTTTGCGGCAGGTTCATTCAGACTCACCAAATAGTCATTCTAATGAGATAAGGTGGTATGATTACATATTATGGAGTCATAAAGGAGATTTTGCTTATGGACTACCCATATGTTCAAAGTGCCGCTGTTTAGATGCAATTGGGCCAACACAGGGAATGGTGTGAAGGAAGAAGATGGCTTCACTCTTGTTAACCTTCACATGAACCAAGCAGCCTATTTGAAAGATCCATTCATTCTACCTTCTCAAGCGAAACAAGTTTTCTACTTTAAGGAAGATGATAATTCAAATTGGTATGTTGTTATGAGAGCACCACCTAGAGGTTATCATGAGTTGGAAGCACAAGAGGATTTAGTTGGTGCACCTTTGCCTATCCAAGAAGTCGATGATTTGGGTGATGATTCTTCAGATGATGATAGTTCTTATGTTAGGGATGATTGTGAAGGTTTATTAGTGGTATATTGATATTGGATTGTATGAACAAGTTGTGTTGTGGTTTGTATGAACGAGTTAATGTTTATGGGTTTTGGAATAATTAAAAATTTTATTGGAAATTTTAATAATTTAATTTTTATTATTACAAATATTTGAATTACATTTTAAATTAAAATTGTAATTATTATTAATAAATTTACGGATAATTAATACACGAAACATTTGCTATTTATTCTAGCAGAAAAAATAAAATTAATAAATTTTAATAACAATTATACAACGTTATTATAAATATCAACAATTACATAACATATAACGCTATTGTTGTATCGTTAACCATAGCATAACCAAATACCACTATTAAAAGTGTCGGACCTATTATAACAGGCGCTGTCAGAGCGTGGAAGGGAGCGCTATGATTTTAGACGCATAGCGTTTTTCGTCCGCTAATACTACCCACATTTCCTGTAGTGATATACGTTTATATATGTTTGATATATTAAGAGAAAAGGTAATAATTGGAATATAGTTGCTGATTGATTTTGTTTGCATGGAAATTTGTGAGAGTTGATTCATTTTTTTGTTGGAATTTTTTAATTTCTTTTGAAATTTAAATTAGAATAAAATTTTATTCTGACAATTAATTCATGATTCTGTATTATTTTAAAAAATCAAAATATTAAAATAAAATTATTATAAACAAAATGAAA
>CAJHQQ010006345.1:2500-10157 GCA_905132885.1 Moricandia moricandioides | reverse complement strand
CGGGTCTTACAGATTCAACATCAGGGTGATTTTCCACTGATTTACGATTCCAAATGAAGGTTCTTACATCGTGATTCATTTTGTTTTGATTAGAACCAAGAATAAATTGTCAAATCTTCAACCATGGTAAACTGGAATTACTTCTGTTGAAAGTGGGATAACTTCTTCATCATTACTCCTATAATATTGATTCAACTTCAGGGTGTTTTTCCACTGATTTACCATTCCAAATGAAGGTTTTTACATCGTTGTTCATTCTGGTTTGATTAAAATTTTGAATAAATTGTTAAATCTCCAAACAGGGTAAACTGGAATCACTTCGGTTGAAAGTGGCATAACTTCTTCATCATAAGTCCTATGATATTGATTCAACTTCAGGGTGATATCCACTGATTTATGAGTCAAATACTATCTTATTACATCGTCATTCATTCTGGTTTGATTAGAATTAAGAAGAAATTATAGATATCCAAACAAAATAAACTGGAATTACTTCGGTTGAAAGTGGGGATAACTTCTTCTTCATAACTCCTATAATACTGATTCAAATTCCTGCTGATTCTCAAATGATTTATGAGTATAATCAGTCTCATTACATCGTGATTAATTCTGGTTTGATTAAAATCAAGAAGAAATTGTCAAATATCTAAAAAGGGTAAACTAGAATTACTTCGGTTGAAAGTGGGATAACTTCTTCATCATAACTCCTTTGTTATTGATTCAACTTAAGGATGATTCTAAACTGATTTATGAGACATAACGAAGCTTCATACACCGTGATTCATTCTGGTTTGATTCGAATCAAGAAGAAATTGTCAAAACTCCAAACATGGTAAACTGGAATCACTTCAGTTGAAAGTGAGATAACATCTTTATCATAACTCCTATGATATTGATTCAACTTTAGAGTGATTCTCCACTAATTTTTGAGTCCAAGTAAATCTTCTTACATCTTGATTTTTCCTGGGTTGATTAGAATCAAGAAGAAATTTCAAATCTCCAAATAAGCTAAACGAAAATCACTTTGGTTGAAAGTGGGAAAACTTTTTCATCATAAATCGTAAGCTTCATACATCGTGATTCATTCTGTTTTGATTATAATCAAGAAGAAGTTGCCAAATCTCCAAACATGGTGAACTGGATTCACTTCGGTTGAAAGTGGGATAACTTCTTCATCATAACTCCTATGACATTGATTCAACTTCAGGGTGATTCTCCACTGATTTATGAGTCTAAATCAGGCTTATTACATCATGATTCACTATGGTTGGATTAGAATAAAGAAGAAATTGCCAAATCTCCAAACATGATAAACTGGAATCACTTCGGTTGAAAGTGGGATAACTTCTTCATGATAACTCCTATTATATTGATTCAACTTCAGGGTTATTATCCGCTGATTTATGAGTCTAAATCAGGCTTTTTACATCTTGTTTCACTCTGTTTTGATTATAATTAAGAAGAAACTGTCAAATCTCCAAACAGTGTAAATTGGAATTACTTCAGTTGAAAGTGGGATAACTTCATCATCACAACTCCTATGATATTGATTCAACTTCAGGTTGATTCTCCACTGATTTATGATTCCCAAAGAATGTTATTACATCGTGATTCATTCTGATTTGATTAAAATCTAGAATAAATTTTCAAATCTCTAAACAGGGTAAACTGGAATCACTTTGGTTGAAAGTGTCATAACTTCTTCATCATAACTCCTACGAGATTGATTCAACTTCAGGGTGATTAGCCACTGATTTTATGAGTCAAAATATAGCTTACAACATCATGATTCATTTTGGTTTGATTAGAATCCAGAAGAAATGACCAAATCTCCAAACATTGGTAAACTGGAATCACGTCGGTTGAAATTGGGATAACTTCTTCATCATAACTCCTATGAAATTGATTCAACTTCAGGGTGATTCTCCACTGATTTATGAGTCTTAAGAAGTATTATTACATCGTGATTCATTCTGTTTTGATTATAATCAAGAAGAAGTTGCCAAATCTCCAAACATGGTGAACTGGATTCACTTTGGTTGAAAGTGGAATACCTTCTTCATCATAACTCCTATGATATTGATCCAACTTCAGGGTGATTCTCCACTGATATATGAGTCTAAATCAGGCTTATTGCATCATGATTCATTATGGTTTGATTAGAATCAAGAAGAAATTAACAAATCTCCAAACATGATAAACTGGAATCACTTCGGTTGAAAGTGGGATAACTTCTTCATGATAACTCCTATTATATTGATTCAACTTCAGGGTGATTATCCACTGGTTTATGAGTCCAAATGAAGCTTTTACATCGTGATTCATTCTGGTTTGTTTAGAAAAATATGAAATTTCCAAATCTCCAAACATGGTAAACTGGAATCATATCGGTTTAAAGTGGGATAAATTCTCCATCAGAACTCCTATTATATTGATTCAACTTCATGGTGATTCTGCACTGATTATGTGTCTAAATAAGCTTCTTACATCGCGTTTCATCCTGATTTGATTAGAATCAAGAAGAAATTTTCAAACAGGGTAAACTGTTAGCAAGTTGGTTGAAACTGAGATACTTTCTTCCTCATAACTTCTATGATATTGATTCAAATTTAGGGTGATTTTCCACATATTTATGACTCCAAATCAGGCTTCATACACCGTGATTCATTCTGTTTTATTTAGAATCAAGAACAAATTACCAAATCTCCAAACAGGGTAAACTGGAATCACTTCGGTTGAAGTGGGATAGTTTCTTCATTATAACTCCTTTGATATTGATTAAACTTCAGGGGGATTCTCCACTGATTTATGAGTCAAAATCAAGCTTCATACTTCGTGAAGGTGGGATAAATTATTCATCATAAATCCTATGATATTGATCCAAATTCAGGATGATTTCCACCGATTTATGAGTCTAAATAAATATTCTTACATCTTAATTCTCTTTGGTTTGATTATAATCAAGAAGAAATTTCCAAATCTCCAAGTAAGATAAAACTAAAATCACTTTGGTTGAAAGTGGGAAAACCTTTTCATCATAACTCGTAAGATATTGATTCAACTTCATGGTGATTAAGCACTGATTTATGAGTCAAAATCAAGCTTTTGACATCGTGATTACTCTGGTTATATTAAAATCAAGAAGAAATTGCCAAATCTCCAAATAGGGTAAACTGGAATCACTTCGGTTGAAAGTGGGATAACTACTTAATTATAACTCCAAGGAGATTGATTCAACTTCAGGGTGATTAACCACTGATTTATGAGTCCATATGAAGCTTCTTACATAGTGATTCATTCTATTTTGATTAGAATCAAGAAAAAATTACCAAATCTCCAAACATGGTAAACTAGAATCACTTCGGTTGAATGTGGGATAACTTCTTCATCATAACTCCAATGATATTGATCAAAATTCAGGGTGATTCTCCACTGATTTATGAGTCTAAATCAGGATTATTACATCATGATTCATTCTGGTTTCAATATATTCAAGAAGAAACTGCCAAATCTCCAAAAAGAGTAAACTTGAATTACTTCGGTTGAAAGTGGGATAACTTCTTCATCATAACTTTTAAGATATTGATTCAACTTCAGGGTGATTCTCCACTGATTTACGATTGCAAATGAAGGTTTTTACATAGTTATTTATTCTGATTTTTTAGAATCAACAATAAATTCTCAAATCTCTAGACAGGATAAACTGGAATCACTTTGGTTGAAAGTGACATAACTTTTCCATCACAACTCCTATGATATTAATTCAACTTCAGGATGATTTACCACTGATTTATGAGTCAGAATATACCTTATTACATTTTGATTCATTCTGGTTTGATTAAAATCAAGAAGAAATTACCAGACCTCCAAACAGGGTAAACTGAAATTACTACGGTTGAAATTGGGATAACTTCTTCATCATAACTCCTATGATATTGATTTAACTTCAAGGTGATTCTCCAATGATTTATTAGTATAATCAGGCTTATTAAATCGTGATTCGTTCTGGTTTGAATAGAATTTCCAAATATCCAAACAAGGTAAACTAGAATTACTTCGGTTATAAGTGGGATGACTTCTTCATCATAACTCCTTTGATATTGATTCAACTTCAGGGTGATTCTCCACTGATTTATGAGTATAATCAGGCTTATTAAATCGTGATTCATTCGGGTTTGATTAGAATTTCCAAATATCCAAACAGGGTCAACTAGAATTACTTCGGTTGAAAGTTGGATAACTTCTTCATCATAACTCCTTTGATATTGATTCAACTTCAGGGTGATTCTCCACTGATTTATGAGTCATAATCAAGCTTCATACATCGTGATTCATTCTGGTTTGATTTGAATCAAAAAGAAATTGCCAAATCTCCAAATAGGGAAAACTGGAATCACTTCGGTTGAAAGTGGGATAACTTCTTCATAATAACCCCTATGATATTGATCCAACTTCAGGGTGATTCTCCACTGATTTTTGAGTCCAAATAAATCTTCTTACATATTGATTCTCTCTGGTTTGATTAGAATCAAGAAGAAATTTCAAATCTCCAAATAAGATAAACTAAAATCACTTCGGTTGAAAGTGGGAAAACGTTTTCATCATAACTCGTAAGATATTGATTCTACTTCACGGTGATTTTCCACTGATTTATTAGCCCAAATCAAGATTCTTACATCGTAATTCATTCTAGTTTGATTAGAATCAAGAAGTAATTGCAAAATCTCCAAACAGGGTAAACTGGAATCAGATCTGTTGAAACATGGATAACTTCTTTATCATAACTCCTATGATATTTATTCAACTTTAAGGTGATTCTCCACTGATTTATGAGTCCAAATCAAGTTTTTTATATCTTGATTCATTCTGGTTCAATTAGAATCAAGAAAAAAGTTCCAAATCTCCGAACATGGTAAACTCGAATCACTTCGGTTGAAAGTGGGATTACTTCTTCATTATAACTCCTATGATATTGATTCAACTTCAGGGTGATTAACCAATGATTTATGGTTCAAATGAAGCTTCTTACATCCTGATTCATTCTTCTTTGATTAGAATCAAGAAGAAATTTCTAAATCTCCAAAAAGGGTAAACTGGAATTACATCGGTTGAAAGTGGGATACATTCTTTATGATAACTCCTATGATATTGATTAAAATTCAGGGTGATTCTCCACTGATTTATGAGTCTAAATCAGGATTAGTACATCGTGATTCATTCTGTTTTGATTACAATCAATGAGAAATTGCCAAATCTCCAAACAGAGTAAACTGGAATTACTTTGGTTGAAAGTGGGATAACTTCTTCATCATATCTTCTATGATATTGATTCAACATCAGAGTGATTCTCCACTGATTTACGATTCCAAAAGAAGGTTATTACATCGTGATTCATTTTGTTTTGATAAGAATCAAAAATAAATTGTCAAATCTTCAAACATGGTAAACTGGAATTACTTCTGTTGAAAGTGGGATAACTTTTTCATCATAACTCCGATAATATTAATTCAACTTCAGGGTGATTTTCCACTTAATTACGATTCCAAATGAATGTTTTACATCGTTATTTATTATGTTTTGATTAGAATCTTGAATAAATTGTTAAATCTCCAAAAAGGGTAAACTGGAATCACTTCGGTTGAAAGTGGCATAACTTCTTCTTCATAACTCCTATGATATTGATCCAACTTCAGGGTGATTATCCACTGATTTATGAGTCAAATACTATCTTATTACATCGTCATTAATTCTGTTTTGATTAGAGTTAAGAAGATCAGATATCCAAAAAGAATAAACTGGAATTACTTCGGTTGAAAGTGGGGATAACTTCTTCATCGTAATTCCTATGATACTGATTCAAATTCCTGGTGATTCTCAAATTATTTATGAGTATAATCAGGCTTATTACATCATGATTCATTCTGGTTTGATTAAAATCAAGAAGAAATTGTCAAATATCCAAACAGGGTAAAGTAGAATTACTTCGGTTGAAAGTGGGATAACTTCTTCATCATAACTACTTTGTTATTGATATTTCCAAATATTGAAATAATATAACTAAAATAACTCCGGTTGAAAGTGGGAAAACTTTTTCATCATAACTCCTAATATATTGATTCTACTTCATGGTGATTCTCAACTTATTTATGAGTCCAAATCAAGCTTATTACATCGTGATTCATTCTGGTTTGATTAGAATAAAGAAGAAATTTTGCAAATCTCCAAAAAGGATAAATTGGAATCATTTCAGTTGAAAGAGAGATAACTTCTTCATTATTACTCCTTTGATATTGATTCAACTTCAGGTTGATTAACCACAGATTTATGAGTCTAAATGAAGCGTCTATATCGTGATTCATTCTGTTTTTATTAGAATAAGAAGAATTTGCCAAATCTCCAAACAGGGTAAACTTGAATCACTTCGGTTGAAAGTGCGATAACTTCTTCATGATAGCTCCTATGATATTGATTCAACTTCAGAATTCTCCAAGAGTCTAAATTTGGCTTATTACATCGTGATTCGTTATGGTTTGAATACAATCAAGAAGAAACTGTCAAATCTCCAAACAGAGTAATCTGGAATTACTTCGGTTGAAGGTTATTACATCTTTATTCATTCTGTTTTGATTAGAATGAAGAAGAAATTGTCAAATCTCCAAACAGGGTAAATTCGAATCACATCGGTTGAAAATGGGATAACGTTTTCACCATAACTATGATATTGATCCAACTTCAGAGTGATTCTCCACTAATTTATGAGTCCAAATAAGTATTCTTAGATTTTGATTCTCTCTGGTTTGATTAAAATGAAGAAGAAATTTCCAAATCTCCAAATAAGACAAACTAAAATCACTTCAATTGAAAGTGGAAATTTTTTTTCATCATAACTCGTAAGATATTGATTCAACTTCACGGTGATTAACCATTGATTTATTAGTCAAAATCAAGCTTCTGACATCTTGATTCACTCTGGTTTTACTAGAATCAAGAAGAAATTACCAAATCTCCAAACAGGGTAAACTTGAATCACTTCGGTTGAAAGTGGGATAACTTCTTAATTATAACTCCTATTATAAAAAAAAAAGTTTATCTATTCTATCAAAAAAAAGTGGCGAATGTGCTTTTGCTTGCAAAAATTCCCAAATAACAGTTTTACGCCTTTGGGAACGCATGGATCCTTTAATTATCTCTCGACGAAAATCAGATTGTTGGGAATAACGGATCAAAGCCATTTCATCGTTTTGATCAGAATTTTGATTATCTTTGAGATTAGTATAAATCTCGTTATGCGGTTCTTTTAAATCAGTAAAAACCACTACACGTTTTGCTTTTCTTGAACGAATTCCAGGCTCGGTTGGTACATTTTCTTCAGTTTCGCCTTCCAATTCTTCTAACTCACTTGTTAATTTGTATGACCATCGAGGAACTTGTTTATTGATTTCATGGAAATCAATAAAATTTTTTATACGAGTTTGATCATTATTATAAATAATACCGACATCAAATAAAATTTTGAAAATTTTTATTTCTTCTTCTGACTGAATTTTTTCTTCTTGGGGTTCTGAAAAAAAATAAAGTTTTTTCTCTATTGATAAAGACTTTCTTTTAAATTTTTCTATTGTTTGCTCAAATTTTTGAGAATTAATCTTCAGAAGTA
>CAJHQQ010006344.1:0-10157 GCA_905132885.1 Moricandia moricandioides | reverse complement strand
CGAACCGGTCTTTATGCTTTTTATCGTCGTGTCTTCGTTCAGTATCCATGCACTTTCGTAAAGTAGAAATGCCAACAAATCGTGTGGGTCCAACGCAAATTCACCCGAATTTTCTGATATTAGATTATAGGGTTTATGATTTACGGTTTAGGGTTTAGGGAAACAAGACAAAACCATCAGTGGCAGTGATAAGACCTGTTCATTTTGTACCCGAATTCAACCGTTTTGAGCCTCAAACTGGCTGTGGAACGTTTTAGGCGTTAAAATAGTTGTGAACCTGTCTATATGCGCTTTTTTCGTCGTGTTAGGGTTTAGGTTTTGGGGTTTAGGGTTTAGGGTTTGGGGTTTAGGGTTTGGGGTTTAAGTTTTTGGGATACCCCACAAAACCATCAGTTTCAAGTGATAAGGCCTGGCCATATTTGGACCTGAACCTCAAATTGGTTGTGGAACGTTAACGGCCTTAAAATAGTTGCTAAAACCGGCTCTATATGTGTTTTCTCGTTGTGTTTTCAATCAATATCCCCGCATTTTCGTAATGTAGTAAGGCCAACAATTCATGCGGCTCCAACACAAATTAAACAAAATTTTCCAAAATTGAAGGATATAAGGATTAGTGTTTGGGGTATAGGGTTTAGGGTTTAGGGAAACACGACAAAACCATCAGTGGCAGTGATAAGACCTATTCCTTTTGTACCCGAATTCAACCGTTTTGAGCCTCAAACTCGCTGTGCAACGTTTTAGGCGTTAAAATAATTGCCGAACCTGTCTATATGCGCTTTTTCGTTGTGTTAGGGTTTAAGGTTTTGGGGTTTTAGGGTTTAGGGTTTGGGGTTTTGGGTTTAGGGTTTAGGGTTTGGGGTTTTAGTAATGCCAACAAATCATGCGGGTCCCACACAAATTTAAACCAATTTTAACAAATTGAAGGATATTAAGGATTAGTGTTTTGGGGTATAGGGTTTAGGGTTCAGGGAAATGCCCACAAAACCATCAGTGGCACTCATAAGGCGTGGCCATTTTTGGACCCGAATTCAACAGTGTTGAGCCTCAAACTGGTTGTGGAACGTTTTTGGCCTTAAAATAGTTGCGAACCGGTCTTTATGCTTTTTATCGTCGTGTTTTCGTTCAGTATCCATGCACTTTCGTTAAGTAAAATGCCAACAAATCATGTGGGTCAACTGCAAATTCACCCGAATTTTCAGATATGAAGATTATAGGGTTTAAGATTTAAGGTTTAGGGTTTAGTGAAACACGATAAAACTATCAGTGGCAGTGATAAGACTTGTTCATTCTGTACCCGAATTCAACTGTTTTGAGCCTCAAACTGGTTGTGGAACGTTTTAGGCGTTAAATTAGTTGCGAACCTGTCTATATGCACTTTTTCGTCGTGTTAGGGTTAGGTTTAGGGGTTTAGGGTTTGGGTTTAGGGTTTAGGGTTTATGGCTTGGGGTTTAAGTTTTTGGGATACCCCACAAAACCATCAGTTTCAGTGATAAGGCCTGGCCATTTTTGGACCCGAATTTAAACGTTTTTAGCCTCAAATTGGCTGTGGAACGTTATAGGCCTTAAAATAGTTGCAAACCGGTCTATATGCGTTTTCTCGTCGTGTTTTCAATCAATATCCACGCATTTTCGTAAAGTAGTAATGCCAACAAATCATGCGGGTCCCACACAAATTTAACCAAATTTCCATATTGAAGGATATAAGGATTAGTGTTTTGGGGTATAGGGTTTAGGGTTTAGGGTTCAGGGAAACGCCACAAAACCATCAGTGGCAGTGATAAGACCTATTCATTTTGTACCCGAATTCAACCGTTTTGAGCCTCAAACTGGCTGTGGAACGTTTTAGGCGTTAATATAGTTGCGAACCTGTCTATATGCGCATTTTCGTTGTGTTAGGGTTTAGGTTTTGGGGTTTAGGGTTTATGGTTTGGGGTTTTGGGTTTAGGGTTTAGGGTTTCAGGTTTAAGTTTTTGGGATACCCCACAAAACCATCTGTTTCAGTGATAAGGCCTGGCCATTTTTGGACCTGAATTTAAACGTTTTGAGCCTCAAATTGGCTGTGGAAAGTTATAGGCCTTATAATAGTTGCAAACCGGTCTATATGCGTTATCTCGCCATGTTTTCAATCTATATCCACGCATTTTCGTAAACTAGTAATGCCAACAAATCATGCGGTTCCCACACAAATTTAACCAAATTTTCCAAATTGAAGGATATAAGGATTAGTGTTTTGGGGTATAGGGTTTAGGGTTCAGGGAAACGCCACAAAACCATCAGTGGCACTCATAAGGCGTTGCCATTTTTGGACCCGAATTCAACCGTGTTGAGCCTCAATCTGGTTGTGGAACGTTTTTGGCCTTAAAATAGTTTCGAACCGGTCTTTATGCTTTTTATCGTCGTGTCTTCGTTCAGTATCCATGCACTTTCGTAAAGTAGAAATGCCAACAAATCGTGTGGGTCCAACGCAAATTCACCCGAATTTTCTGATATTAGATTATAGGGTTTATGATTTACGGTTTAGGGTTTAGGGAAACAAGACAAAACCATCAGTGGCAGTGATAAGACCTGTTCATTTTGTACCCGAAATCAACCGTTTTGAGCCTCAAACTGGCTGTGGAACGTTTTAGGCGTTAAAATAGTTGTGAACCTGTCTATATGCGCTTTTTCGTCGTGTTAGGGTTTAGGTTTTGGGGTTTAGGGTTTAGGGTTTGGGGTTTAGGGTTTGGGGTTTAAGTTTTTGGGATACCCCACAAAACCATCAGTTTCAGTGATAAGGCCTGGCCATATTTGGACCTGAACCTCAAATTGGTTGTGGAACGTTAACGGCCTTAAAATAGTTGCAAACCGGTCTATATGTGTTTTCTCGTTGTGTTTTCAATCAATATCCCCGCATTTTCGTAATGTAGTAAGGCCAACAAATCATGCGGCTCCAACACAAATTAAACAAAATTTTCCAAATTGAAGGATATAAGGATTAGTGTTTTGGGGTATAGGGTTTAGGGTTCAGGGAAACGCCACAAAACCATCAGTGGCACTCATAAGGCGTGGCCATTTTTGGACCCGAATTCAACCGTGTTGAGCCTCAAACTGGTTGTGGAACGTTTTTGGCCTTAAAATAGTTGCGAACCGGTCTTTATGCTTTTTATCGTCGTGTTTTCGTTCAGTATCCATGCACTTTCGTAAAGTAAAATGCCAACAAATCATGTGGGTCCAATGCAAATTCACCCGAATTTTCAGATATGAAGATTATAGGGCTTAAGATTTAAGGTTTAGGGTTTAGTGAAACACGATAAAACTATCAGTGGCAGTGATAAGACTTGTTCATTCTGTACCCGAATTCAACTGTTTTGAGCCTCAAACTGGTTGTGGAACGTTTTAGGCGTTAAATTAGTTGCGAACCTGTCTATATGCACTTTTTCGTCGTGTTAGGGTTTAGGTTTAGGGGTTTAGGGTTTGGGGTTTAGGGTTTAGGGTTTATGGCTTGGGGTTTAAGTTTTTGGGATACCCCACAAAACCATCAGTTTCAGTGATAAGGCCTGGCCATTTTTGGACCTGAATTTAAACGTTTTGAGCCTCAAATTGGCTGTGGAAAGTTATAGGCCTTAAAATAGTTGCAAACCGGTCTATATGCATTTTCTCGTCGTGTTTTCAATCAATATCCACGCATTTTCGTAAAGTAGTAATGCCAACAAATCATGCGGGTCCCACACAAATTTAACCAAATTTTCCATATTGAAGGATATAAGGATTAGTGTTTTGGGATATAGGGTTTAGGGTTTAGGGTTCAGGGAAACGCCACAAAACCATCAATGGCACTCATAAGGGGCGGCCATTTTTGGACCCGAATTCTGATATGAAGATTATAGGGTTTATGATTTACGGTTTAGGGTTTAGGGAAACAAGACAAAACCATCAGTGCAAGTGATAAGACCTGTTCATTTTGTACCCGAAATCAACCGTTTTGAGCCTCAAACTGGCTGTGGAACGTTTTAGGCGTTAAAATAGTTGTGAACCTGTCTATATGCGCTTTTTCGTCGTGTTAGAGTTTAGGTTTTGGGGTTTAGGGTTTAGGGTTTGGGGTTTAGGGTTTGGGGTTTAAGTTTTTGGGATACCCCACAAAACCATCAGTTTCAGTGATAAGGCATGGCCATATTTGGACCTGAACCTCAAATTGGTTGTGGAACGTTAACGGCTTTAAAATAGTTGCAAACCGGTCTATATGCGTTTTCTCGTTGTGTTTTCAATCAATATCCCCGCATTTTCGTAAAGTAGTAAGGCCAACAAATCATGCGGCTCCAACACAAATTAAACCAAATTTTCCAAATTGAAGGATATAAGGATTAGTGTTTTGGGGTATAGGGTTTAGGGTTTAGGGAAACACGACAAAACCATCAGTGGCAGTGATAAGACCTATTCATTTTGTACCCGAATTCAACCGTTTTGAGCCTCATACTCGCTGTGGAACGTTTTAGGCGTTAAAATTGTTGCGAACCTGTCTATATGCGCTTTTTCGTTGTGTTAGGGTTT
This sequence comes from Moricandia moricandioides, assembly GCA_905132885.1. Lineage (NCBI taxonomy): Eukaryota > Viridiplantae > Streptophyta > Magnoliopsida > Brassicales > Brassicaceae > Moricandia > Moricandia moricandioides. The sequence goes on along the minus strand of CAJHQQ010006344.1, from coordinate 5,630 downwards.
AGGTTTTGGGGTTTAGGGTTTAGGGTTTAGGGTTTGGGGTTTTGGGTTTAGGGTTTAGGGTTTGGGGTTTAATTTTTTGGGATACCCCACAAAACCATCAGTTTCAGTGATAGGGCCTGGCCATTTTTGGACCTGAATTTAAACGTTTTGAGCCTCAAATTGGCTGTGTAACGTTATAGGCCTTAAAATAGTTGCAAACCGGTCTGGTCTATATGCGTTTTCTCGTCGTGTTTTCAATCAATATCCACGCATTTTCGTAAAGTAGTAATGCCAACAAATCATGCGGGTCCCACACAAATTTAACCAAATTTTCCAAATTGAAGGATATAAGGATTAGTGTTTTTGGGTATAAGGTTTAGGGTTTAGGTTTCAGGGAAACGCCACAAAACCATCAGTGGCACTCATAAGGCGTGGCCATTTTTGGACCCGAATTCAACCGTGTTGAGCCTCAAACTGGTTGTGGAACGTTTTTGGCCTTAAAATAGTTGCGAACCGGTCTTTATGCTTTTTATCGTCGTGTTTTCGTTCAATATCCATGCACTTTCGTAAAGTAAAAATGCCAACAAATCATGTGGGTCCAACGCAAATTCACCCAAATTTTCCATTATGAAGATTATAGGGTTTAAGATTTAAGGTTTAGGGTTTAGGGAAACACGACAAAACTATCAGTGGCAGTGATAAGACTTGTTCATTTTGTACCCGAATTCAACCGTTTTGAGCCTCAAACTGGCTGTGGAACGTTTTTGGCCTTAAAATAGTTGCGAACCGGTCTTTATGCTTTTTATCGTTGTGTTTTCGTTCAGTATCCATGCACTTTCGTAAAGTAGAAATCCCAACAAATCATGTGGGTCCAACGCAAATTCACCCAAATTTTCCATTATGAAGATTATAGGGTTTAAGATTTAAGGTTTAGGGTTTAGGGAAACAAGACAAAACTATCAGTGGCAGTGATAAGACTTGTTTATTTTGTACCCGAATTCAACTGTTTTGAGCCTCAAACTGGCTGTGGAACGTTTTGGCGTTAAAATAGTTGTGAACCTGTCTATATGCGCTTTTTCGTCGTGTTAGGGTTTAGGTTTTGGGGTTTAGGGTTTATGGTTTGGGGTTTAGGGTTTAGGGTTTAGGGTTTAAGTTTTTGGGATACCCCACAAAACCATCAGTTTCAGTGATAAGGCCTGGCCATTTTTGGACCTGAATTTAAACGTTTTGAGCCTCAAATTGGCTGTGGAAAGTTATAGGCCTTAAAATAGTTGCAAACCGGTCTATATGCGTTTTCTCGTCGTGTTTTCAATCAATATCCACGCATTTTCGTAAAGTAGTAATGCCAACAAATCATGCGGGTCCCAAACAAATTTAACCAAATTTTCCATATTGAAGGATATAAGGATTAGTGTTTTGGGGTATAGGGTTTAGGGTTCAGGGAAACGCCACAAAACCATCAGTGGCACTCATAAGGCGTGGCCATTTTTGGACCCGAATTCTGATATGAAGATTATAGGGTTTATGATTTACGGTTGAGGGTTTAGGGAAACAAGACAAAACCATCAGTGGCAGTGATAAGACCTGTTCATTTTGTACCCGAAATCAACCGTTTTGAGCCTCAAACTGGCTGTGGAACGTTTTAGGCGTTAAAATAGTTGTGAACCTGTCTATATGCGCTTTTTCGTCGCGTTAGGGTTTAGGTTTGGGGTTTAGGATTTAGGGTTTAGGGTTTAGGGTTTGGGGTTTAAGTTTTTGGGATACCCCACAAAACCATCAGTTTCAGTGATAAGGCCTGGCCATTTTTGGACCTGAATTTAAACGTTTTGAGCCTCAAATTGGTTGTGGAACGTTAACGGCCTTAAAATAGTTGCAAACCGGTCTATATGCGTTTTCTCGTTGTGTTTTCAATCAATATCCCCGCATTTTCGTAAAGTAGTAAGGCCAACAAATCATGCGGCTCCAACACAAATTAAACCAAATTTTCCAAATTGAAGGATATAAGGATTAGTGTTTTGGGGTATAGGGTTTAGGGTTTAGGGAAACACGACAAAACCATCAGTGGCGGTGATAAGACCTATTCATTTTGTACCCGAATTCAACCGTTTTGAGCCTCAAACTCGCTGTGGAACGTTTTAGGCGTTAAAATAGTTGTGAACCTGTCTATATGCGCTTTTTCGTTGTGTTAAGGTTTAGGTTTTGGGGTTTAGGGTTTAGGATTTAGGGTTTTGGGTTTTGGGTTTAGGGTTTAGGGTTTGGGGTTTAAGTTTTTGGGATACCCCACAAAACCATCAGTTTCAGTGATAAGGCCTGGCCATTTTTGGACCTGTATTTAAACGTTTTGAGCCTCAAATTGGCTGTGGAACGTTATAGGCCTTAAAATAGTTGCAAACCGGTCTGGTCTATATGCGTTTTCTCGTCGTGTTTTCAATCAATATCCACGCATTTTCGTAAAGTAGTAATGCCAACAAATCATGCGGGTCCCACACAAATTTAACCAGATTTTCCAAATTGAAGGATATAAGGATTAGTGTTTTTGGGTATAGGGTTTAGTGATGCAATCCAGGATGAGCTAATCTTAGATGAACTTAATGATGAAACTGAATGGATGCAAGAACCAAGTTACTATGAGGAAGATGATATGGACCAGACCCAAAATGAAGATGTTTCTCTCTCAGCCCAAAAGAAGTCCAACGACCAGAAAGAAGATCCATTTGTCATATCTGTTGGGCCCATCACGAGATCCAGGTCCAAGAAGCTTATTGAGAAGATTACTTGCCTTGTTCTGAACCAAGAAAGTGAAGAAGAGTTACTTGGCCAAACCATCATCACCCCAACCACCTTCATTTACTCGGCTGTCTTCTACAACAACTAATTTTACTTATGTTTTTGTCTTATTTCTTTTCCCTAAGTGCTCATGCACAAAACTACAAGTCCCAAGGCTGTCATGCACGAGATTGCTGTCATTTTTCCTTTAAAACTCTGTTTTGGTTTCATTTGGAAGACAATCATCATTTTTATCAAAAAAACTCATTTCTCTTTGGTGATTCATTTGTTCTTAGAACAACTTGATTGTGGAGGTGTGTGAACCCAAAACAATCAACAAGCTCTCAATCTGACTGGTGTGTCGAATCCAGAGAGAGAGAGTGAAGAATCTGAGGTCTTTCCGCAACCCTCAGTGTTTCAATCGATCAAATCCTTTCAACCCATCTATCCATAAACCCTAGTTCGTCCATCAAGCCAATATCCATCAAAAACCATCTTTCTATCTGTTACAGAGTAGATCCAACTAAAATCAGAGTGGAAATCCTTGGGAAAAAGTCATTAAGTGGTATCAGAGCAACCACTCTGTTGATCTACAAGTTCTGGGTTATTTTTCAATCTCTAAACTATCAAAGTCTGAAACTTTCTGGGATTTCAAGTTCATTTCTTTGGGATTTCGAATTCATCTTTTATTCTGGGTATTTCTGTTCTTATCAGTCTCTTATCTGTCTATCTGTTTGCAAGTGAGCCAAATCTTATTGAGAAAGAAAATCCCCAGGAGAAATCGGGTTCAGTCTAGGAGAAATCAGACTGAGGTTTGGTAAAATCACTTGCTCATCCAAAATCTTGCAATCTGTCTATCTTTTCTTTTCTTTGGGGATTTGGGTTTCTGCGTTCTTCACTTGATTGGGTTGTTTACAGAACCATTGAATCACTATCATCACCAAAAGCTCGAGAGATCAAAGGATATTGTGAGGAGTGAGTTCTGTTTATTGCTAAAGTTTGTTGATTTTGCAGGAAACCATGTCTGGAGAAAACAATGAACAAGAAGGAACACCAACACCTGCTGTCAATATTAATCCTTTTCAAATGCAGGCTCTAATTGCTGAGATCACCAAGCAAGTTCAAGATAATCTGATCAGAAGAGAAGAGGAAGCCAATGAATTATTTTATGGTTCTAGACAGCCTAGAAACAGAGCTGCAGAACGACAAGAAAGGAGAACCAGAAGGGAATCTAGTGAAGTTGAATCTGATGATGCTTATTCCTCTTCAGACAGAAGTGTTACCAAGTCCAGAAGAAACAACAAGCAGCGTCCAAGAGTCAATGATAACTTGGGAAATATCAAGCTGAGAATCCCACCTTTTGCTGGAAAGAGTGATCCTGATGCATACTTGGAGTGGGAAAGAAAAATGGAACTAGTTTTTGATACTCAAACCTATTCTGAAGAGAAGAAAGTGAAGCTTGCTGCAACTGAGTTCAGTGGGTATGCTATCAACTGGTGGGAGCAGATCATCCACAAGAGAAGACAAACTGGAGTGCCGCCAGTTACTTCTTGGTATGAAATGAAAACTCTTATGAAAGCTAGATTTGTTCCATCTCATTATGGCAGAGATCTTCACCAGAAGCTCAGGAGACTGACTCAAGGAAACAAGAGTGTAGATGACTATTTCCAGGAAATGGAGACTCTCATGATCAAAGCCAACGTTAATGAAGATGAGGAATCCACAATGGCAAGGTTCCAGGGAGGTCTTAACAGAGATGTGCAGGATCGCCTAGAGATGCAAGACTTCAATAATGTTAACTTGAAGAGAGACAAATGATCTTATGAGAGATGAGATGGAGCAGTGGAGTTGAACCCAACAAGAATTATAAAGCTTTATAAAGGGTTATGAGCAAAGACTTGGGATCTGGTGACATAGTCATGTGATATAGTCGATTACATGCATCAACTACATGCGTCAACTACATAGTCCGATAATATAGTCGACTACATGCCTCAACTACATCATATAGTCGACTACATGAATCGACTACATGAACCGACTACATCACAGTGTTCAAACTGGTTTGAATTGTCAAGATGACCGTTGGGAAGCAGAAGGCTCCACTTGCTCTGTTTGAATCTTAAAAACCCTAATGTATCTATCTCTCTCTCTGGTCGAAAATAAGAACAAGAATATATGAAATAAGAAGAAACGAAGGGAGTTGGGTTTTCCCTCTCCACTTCATAAACTTGGTTACTTCAATCTCTCTTAATCTCTCAAATCTCTCTAAATCTCACTCGAATCTCTCCTTACTATCTTTATTCTCTCTAATCTTTGTTTCTGGTTCAAGTATACACTAGCAGAAACCAGATCCACTCTCTTCTTCATTTTGAGTTTTCTCTGCTACAAATACCACTGTTCATCCTGCTCATCACACACACACGACCTCATCCTCTGTGAAATTCCAACATGGTATCAGAGCCAGGTTCATCTGAACTTGGTTCTTGCTTCCGCTGAAGCTCAAAGCTTTATCCCATGTCATTTCGAAACCCAGAAGCTGTCCTTGGTCGTTCTCCTCTCTCTCAGGTCCGCCCTTGAAAGAAAGAAGGCCATTTGAAGCTTGTCCAAGCCATTCTTATTCACTGTCCAAGAAGAAAGGTGAAAGCTTTCATCTTGAATCTGTTGTGGCGAGTTCAAACCTGAAGAAAGGTGGAGTCTTTGACATGGAAAGCTCAAGAGGATGGTTCACAGAAGAAGAAGATGTTGGGGATCGACACCAACAACTCAAACCTTGCTGTGAACCATGGAGATTCAAGGAACTAGCACAAGTTCCTTTGCTGTGAGCTGAATCTCTTTCCCTTTATTTAAGCTTGAGCATATGATCTGGTTGTGTGGTGGTAATT
>CAJHQQ010006343.1:0-10161 GCA_905132885.1 Moricandia moricandioides | reverse complement strand
TGGATGGTCTGCTTTGGAGCTTCTCCGGTTGTGACATGGCTCCATAAACCTCTTCCTCCAAGGGCAGTTTTCACCAATCTAGACCATAGAAGGTAGTTTACCCCCTTCAGAGTCACAGGAATGGTCGCAAGTTTGGTGTTCTCCATCTTCTTCTGCTATTAACCGCTGGGTAATAGGGTGAGCCTTGAAGAAAATCGACAAGAGAATAGAGCAGAATGCTTTGCGGAAGTAGAGAAAGGTTTCAAGAGCTTAGAGGCTCTGATACCATGTTAGAATAAGTGTGTTTAGTGTCTGGTTTGTGTGTAGAAGATGAAGAACAGGAAGAAGGTAGAGAGAATTCGTGAGAGAGTGTAGAGAGAGAGAGAGAGACGAGAATAGAGAAATGAGGAATTGTATTCCTTGCCTTAATCGGTTCAATAGGGACACATACATAAATAGAGAAACAAGTTGACTGAGAAATGAATAAACTAATAGGTCTGAGCAAGGCAGAGAACAGTCTGGACAGGCAGATGGCTCGTCCAGCTTAGGTGAAAGTGACTGGTCCTTATGTCTCTCTCATCCGATTCAAACCTTAACCAAGCATGTGATCTTCTTCTGTCTTGACTCCAACGGCTCCTCCTCTCTTGCTAAAGCTTAGACAGATATTTAAATAAGTCTTTCCCGGTTCAACTCTCCTCTTGTGTGTCGTGCAAGTCGAGCTAGGTTTAGGGTGTACGGACTTGTACGGATCAGTTCACTCTTGATCATCCGGAATGCTTCTCTTGTCTTGATCTCTCAACTCTTGCCATTCACTTCTTCATGTCAACACTGCATCCTCTTGTTTATTGCTTCATGTTCACAGCTTTGACATAGGAACAGTCCAAGGGTCATATCTCAACAACCACAAGGAATTAACCATCAAACTCGACTGCCATGGAAACTTAACTCATCAGGGACTCACATCGATTTGGAATCAAGTCCAAATCTTCTCAGATGAAAGAGTTATGGGTTCTACAAATCGGGTGATCCTGTATTGGCTATCTTTGAATTTTTCTGAGTTTAAAATATCTCAATCCTATATATGGCGACCAGGTGAGCATGCTAAGGTAAGTGATCGTGTTTTTAAGAGTTCTTTTATCGATTACACCGATATGATGCACTTGTTTTTGTCAAAAGAGCCATGTGCAGATTATGATGAAGCTTGGAGGCATACAAAAGGAAAGAACAAGCATGTGGAAGACAAGCGGTTCAAGCCACCTGATTTGGATCAGGATAAGCACCAAGACGTCACTGGCTTCATCCTCATCAATGAAGCACCACCAGAGGCAGCACACAAGCCAAAACCGAGCAAAAACCAATTTGGGATAAGATTGTTACTCTTTGATAAACTTTCATGTGCTAACTTGCTTTGTTTCAATATATCAGGTTTGAGTAATGAATCAGGAACTAAATGGATTAATGCCTTCTACATATCCAAACTAGTCAGCAACAATGCATATCAAAGAGGCTTGCAAGGTAAGTGTAATCTGATTTTAAACTTCGATGTTACTGACTTGGTCCCTTCTATTGCAGGTAAAACAGATTTGAGGACAAATCTTTTTGAAGAGGGAGGGGATGATGTGATCATGGAAAGCACCAAAGAATGGAAGCATGAACCTGAACCTGAAGAGCTTGTAGCTGAGGATGCAACATTTAAGAGTGCATTTGATGTGATCATGGACCGGATCACTAAGGAGAACAAGGAGAGTCTAGATGAGCCACATGAAACCACATTGCACCAGCAACCTGGTGTGATGCTCTAGCCATTCCTGAAGGTCCCATGACTCGTTCCAGACTCAAGAAGTTTAAAGAGAATGTTGTTGGATTACTCACTTCACATCCACAACAAGAAAGTCTTGGACAAGGTCTGATCCGAGATGTCTTGATCACCATTCAAGCCATCTCCACATCAAGCTGAGTTAGTGTCTAGGCAAGACATGGGGTGCGTGCTCTTTTCCTTGCTTTTGGTTTTGTCCCACCAGGTTTTCCGGAGGAAGGTTTTTAACGAGGCCACAACTTGTCTTCACATCACTTAGGCCCTATCTCGGTCCAAGACTAAAAGAAGTTACATTTTTATTTCATTTTAAGCTTATGTTAAACTTAGACTATAGTTTCCTTTTTCTTGCTTAATGTCGAAACCCTAGAGAGCATGTTCTCTGGTTTCTTATTTAACTGGGTCTCTAAACCCTATTGTAATCATCCAGCTTTTTAATAAACAAGTATCTTTTCTCCTTGACGGCTCTCTCTCTAGAAAGTGTGTCGAGTCTGGTGTGTAGTATCCAGAGACCTAAGGGTGTCTAATTTGGTGTGTCATATCCGAGTTATTCATCTAGGAGTATCAAGAGATCATCCATCCCTCTTGTGTCACCATTCAATCCACAAACCTTGAAGAACTTGAGTCCCTGATTCGTTCTTGCAAGGATCTATCCATTCCCATCAACCAAAGAGCATCCTAGGGACGCATCAGATTGAAGATAGCCAACCATTTGAAGATGCCAAGCTCTATAGGAAGCTTGTTGGTAAGTTGATCTACTTAACCATTACACGTCCTGACATATGTTTTGCTGTGAATCAGGTGAGTCAACATATGCAAGGACCAAAGGAGTGAGATTTTTATAAGATGATACTGGTTTGTGTTTGAAGAAACCCCAATGGGGAGATGAGAGTGTGTTTGTGATGATATGAGAAGAACAGATTAGGAGTTTGTTTAGGTGGTGATTAGAGAGAGTAAGAAGTCTGTGTATCAAGTTTAGAGTATAAGTAACCAAGTATGAGAGATTAAGGAACCAGTGTCTAAGATTGATGAAGAGTTTGGGAAACCCCCCAATCGGCTTAGTTCATACAAATCGCATACAAAGGTTTTATATAGTCACTTACTAAACACACAGCATAACCTAAATCCTATGGACAGAAATGTGGTTTAGATTAGAGTAGACTGGTCTTGATGTTGCTGGAGCTTGCTGGCAAAGAGGGGCGCTCATTTTGAATGGATGGCTGAGATCTTCTCATTTTGAATTCAACAGCCAAGATAAAGCACCAGCTGTAAAGGTAAAGCTTCTTCCTTTCCAGCCTGTTGCTTTTGACTCTCACAGCATCTCTTATCCTCTTTGGAATATTCCCTTGCTGTCACAAACCTCCAACGGTCATATAATTTAAATACTCAGCGCCCTAAGTTTGCACGGCTTCATTTCAGGTTGATCCGGGAAAGCATTCGCCCTATTTTTGCACGGTCGATGGTACGGACCTCCTGTCCATACCACTCGCCCTATTTTTGCACAAACTCCCCAACCATCTTTAAAGGTCAAATGGGAACTTCTTTGGGTCGCCCTATTTTTGCACGGTCCGTACAAGTCCGTACGGTTCGCCCTATTTTTGCACGCTCGACCATCTCCTCCCAAATGTCTCTAAATGGTGTCTAAGTCCCTCCTGGACTTGACCCTAACTTTGCACATCTTTAAACACTCCTAAAGCCTTCTTAGACAATCTCCGGAGGTCTTGCCCTAACTTTGCACGGGACCCAAACTTCAAACTCATCCTTTGGCTCCATTTCATTTCTTCAAGTTAACACTCCCCCTCAAGCTTGACTCTAGTGATCCTAAGTCAAGCTTGGAACCTTGAAGAATCCCCTCATTAAAAACTTCACCAAGGAAAACCCTTTTTGGGATAAAACCTTGATGAGGGAAAAAGAGTAGGTTCCTCAAGGCCTAGGGATTGGCCAGTGATTCTTTGTACCTTACCATCAATGTAAGGGATCCAAAGAATCACTTGGATCATGGCCTCTCATGTGATGCAAGGTTCGTTCATCACTCTCCTTGCTCACCACCAACACTTCTTGTATCTCATCTTTGGACAGACCTTGTTGATGTAACCATGGCTGACTCAGCTGATCATCAAACAAAGGACAAACCAGGATGGAAGAAAAGTGAGCATACTGAGCTAACACCAGCTGATGTGAGTGTGATTGAGATAAATGAGCTGGATGAGCTAAGTGACACTACCTTAGAGCTGAATGAGATGAATGAGCTGAACTTGTAGCTGAACCAGCTGAGTGACACTACACAAGGACGAGCTGAGCTGAATGAGAGTGACACTGAAGCTGCCATGGACCTAGCTAGACAAGTGATTTTTGGCCCAAAAAAAAAGAAGATGGATCAGATTTGTTTCTCTCAACCCAAAAGAAGTTCAAACCCAAAGTTAAGGATCCATTATCTCTTTCTGATGAACCAGCCACGAAATTCAAGTCCAAGAAACCATATGGATGTGTTTTGGATCAAGTTTCCAAAGAAGAAGTATTGCAGCCCATGGAGAGTTCATAACAAATTCATTATGGGTTTGTTTCAAGCCAAATTCGACCAGCCCTTTGTTCACTCCATTTCAAGCCCATTCTCACCAAGAATACCAAGAGGGAGTCAACAAGAAAGTCAAGGTCGTGGTCAGGCAAAGAGACATACAACAAAACACTTATTCTTGTCCAAAATCAAGTCTACATTCCTAGTATCTAAGTTTCTTAATTTCTACACTTTGTCTTTTCATTTCTACAACTTGTAAGCCCTATATAAAGGGGTGCACGACCATAATAACATTGATTCACCTTTTTATCAAAATTCTCTCTAAATCTGTGAATCCCTTGTTCATCCATGAACACTGATTGCTAGGAGTTCATTCTCTGCAAGAAAAACTTGTCTTTCATCACAAACAGAGTTCATTCTCTTGATCTTAGACACCTCTACACAAGATCTGATCAGTTCATAGATCATTTTTGAAGATCATCCAATCAATCCATCCATCATCATCAAAATCAACCCAGATCTCTCTCAAACCATCAGATCTTCCTTCAAAAGAATCAGGGACAAAAGGATCTCCTCACCAGGGGTTCATCACTTGTTGCTCCCCCTTTCTCACAACCTCCTTGTTGTGATCAAGTGCTCGCTTCTTCTGATCTTCCTTGATAGATACATACTGAGTCTTGACTTCTTCTGCTTCAAGAGAACACACCAAGCTACTGAACCTCATGATGATGCTTCAGCCATTGTACCAATCACCTCACTCTAGAAGCCGCCTTGTTCCAATGCTTCATCATCTCTCACTTAGCTTCATAACTGATCTGCTCCTCTTCTTTCATAACCGTCAATGACTCTCCTTGATCAGATCATGTCTCAACACTCCCCCTCAAGCTTGAGCATGTGGAACAAGTCAAGCTTGGAAGGATTGCACACATGATCTGCTTCACACTCCATTGCAACACCTTGAACTTGCCATCTTGATTGGATTGCTTGTGGAAGCTTCATCTCACCAGCCACCTCACACTAGAAGCCGCACTACTGAGTCTTCATATTCCCATAGCCAAGAACCCTCTGAAAGCTCTCTTGTCTAGACACGCCACTGCCTAAACCCAAATGGCTCCTTCTTCAGCTGCTTGCAATGGCTCCTCTTGAACCGCTTGATAGCTCACTTAACTCCCCTCCTCAAGCTTGGATTAGATTTGGGGTCCAAGCTTGCAAGTGAGCTTCAGTGACTTCAAGCATCAGTGGCGCATCACCACTCCTCTATCAATTCTCCATTGAACCCCAATGGCACACCATTCTGCCTCTTTCAACTCGGATGTATAGTGAACCAAGAACACCTTTTGTGAAACCTGAAACATCACTAAACTCCAGCAAAGATCAGAAACAAACATTTGAGATCAAGCCTTGACTAATCATCAAGCTTGATCCCCACAATGTCTCAAGCTTTGCACAAGATTGAATCAAGCATTAGCTAGTTCACATCTTTGCAAGCTACACTCTAAGTACAAGCACAACCTTAATAGATTCAATGCAAGCTACTTAGACTATGACTAAAGCTCCTTTACTTAGCAATTTAGATATGAGTCTAATGCTTCAGTACAAGGCAGCTTTCAAGTCCCAATGCACAAGCTTTCTACGGCTTCATTTCATGAATGCAATGCATCAATATATGAACCGGTGCTTTGCAAAACAAACCACACACCATGCTTCAGCCTTAAACAATTCTATCTTCATGAATGCATGCTGGACAAGATTTAAATCTAACATCCTAACAATACACAACACTTAAGAATCAGGCTAAGCACTTTTAAACAACTCTCAACAATTTTAAAACAATTCTCAATGCTCAAAACACAACTCAAACAGCAACAGGGACAGATTTTAAATGCAACAACATCTAACAATCTTTTCAACAGTCCTCAGGCTTTAGAATCAACACCACAACACAACCAGATATCAAATAGCATTTAAAGACAAGATGGCTTCATGAATCGCTTACCAAAGGAACCAGGTTGGTTCCTTTAACACTCATGATGAACCGGCATGACTTTTGTGGACACAAGAAGCTTGGATCGTCACCCATCTTCTTCTCCTTCAGTACATGGCCACCATCTTGCTTCTTTTAACCCAAAGTCCCCTCCTTTCTTCATGCTTGTAACTCGCCATCACATCTTCAAGTGAAAGCTATCACTTTTCTTCTTGAAATGAACTCGCCACACCATTTCCAAGAGAAAGCTTTCACCTTTCTTCATTGGACAGGGAAGAACAGCTTGCTTGGTCAAAGCTCCAAGCTTTGGTTGATCAGACCAGCTCTTGCTCTTGAATCCAAGGTCTTCTGTCTTCATTGGCGCCATGGGATGGTGAGAATCAACAGCTACACGCTTCTGGACACCAGGGATGAACACGCCTTCCATCTTGAGGTGTTGAACATCTCCACGGCTCCATTTGCTTTTGCTGCTTCAAACCAGCATGAGAGGAGAGCTTGGGGATTGCGGAAGCTTCAGCACAAGTTCAGATGAACCTGGCTCTGATACCATGAGATTTTTATAAGATGATACTGGTTTGTGTTCCCAATGGGGAGATGAGAGTGTGTTTGTGATGATATGAGAAGAACAGATTAGGAGTTTGTTTAGGTGGTGATTAGAGAGAGTAAGAAGTCTGTGTATCAAGTTTAGAGTATAAGTAACCAAGTATGAGAGATTAAGGAACCAGTGTCTAAGATTGATGAAGAGTTGGGGAAACCCCCCAATCTGCTTAGTTCATACAAATCGCATACAAAGGCTTTATATAGTCACTTACTCAACACACAGCATAACCTAAATCCTATGGACAGAAATGCTTAATGAAATGGATGGTTTAGTTAGAGTAGACTGGTCTTGATGTTGCTGGAGCTTGCTGGCAAGGAGGGGCGCTCATTTTGAATGGATGGCTGAGATCTTCTCATTTTGAATTCAACAGCCAAGATAAAGCACCAGCTGTAAAGGTAAAGCTTCTTCCTTTCCAGCCTCGTTGCTTTTGACTCTCACAGCATCTCTTATCCTCTTTGGAATATTCCCTTGCTGTCACAAACCTCCAACGGTCATATAATTTAAATACTCAGCGCCCACAGTTTTGCACGGCTTCATTTCAGGTTGTTCCGGGAAAGCATTCGCCCTATTTTTCAACGGTCGATGGTACGGACCTCCTGTTCCGTACCACTCGCCCTATTTTTGCACAAAACTCCCACAACCATCTTTAAAGGCCAAATGGGAACTTCTTTGGGTCGCCCTATTTTTGCATGGTCCGTACAATTCCGTACGGTTCGCCCTATTTTTGCACGGCCGACCATCTCCTCCCAAATGTCTCGAAATGGTGTCTAAGTCCCTCATGGACTTGACCCTAACTTTGCACATCTTTAAACACTCCTAAAGCCTACTTAGACTATCTCCGGAGGTCTTGCCCTAACTTTGCACGGGACCCAAACTTCACCCAAACTCATCCTTTGGCTCCATTCATTTCTTCAAGTTAACAAGGAGCATCATTGGAACATGGTAAACAGGATCTTGATGTATCTGAATGGATCACCAGAACAAGGAGTGTGGATGGGGTGTAACAAGAGCACTGAGGTGGTAGGTTACTGTGATGCTGATTGGGCTGGAGATAGAGCAGATAGGAAGTCAACCACTGGCTATTGCACATTCATTGGTGGGAACTTGGTTACTTGGAAGAGCAAGAAGCAGAAGGTAGTATCATGCTCAAGTGCTGAAGCTGAGTACAGGGCCATGTTGAAGCTAACTAATGAGCTAGTTTGGATCAAGGGAATACTGAAGCACTTGGAGATAAACCAGTCCACACCAATGACCGTGCATTGTGACAATCAAGCAGCAATCCACATTTGATGTAGGCTGGGAAGCGAGGGTGGTGTGATGGGCGATGTGATGTGATCATGGACCGGATCACTAAGGAGGACAAGGAGAGTCTAGATGAGCCACATGAAACCACATTGCACCAGCAACCTGGTGATGATGCTCTAGCCATTCCTGAAGGTCCCATGACTCGTTCCAGAGTCAAGAAGCTTGGAGAGAATGTTGTTGGATTACTCACTTCACATCCACAACAAGAAAGTCTTGGACAAGGTCTGATCCGAGATGTCTTGATCACCATTCAAGCCATCTCTACATCAAGCTGAGTTAGTGTCTAGGCAAGACATGGGGGTGCGTGCTCTTTTCCTTGCTTTTGGTTTTGTCCCACGAGGTTTTTCGGAGGAAGGTTTTTAACGAGGCCACAACTTGTCTTCACATCACTTAGGCTATAGTTTCCTTTTCTTGCTTATTGTCGAAACCCTAGAGAGGATGTTCTCTGGTTTCTTATTTAAATGGGTCGCTAAAACCCTATTGTATTCATCCAGCTTTTTAATAAACAAGTATCTTTTCTCCTTGACGGCTCTCTCTCTAGAAAGTTGTTTGTCGAGTCTGGTTGTGTAGTATCCAGAGACCTAAGGGTGTCTAAATTGGTGGTGTCATATCCGAGTTATTCATCTAGGAGTATCAAGAGATCATCCATCCCCTCTTGTGTCACCATTCAATCCACAAACCTTGAAGAACTTGAGTCTCTGATTCGTTCTTGCAAGGATCTATCCAATTCCCATCAAACCAAAGAAGCATCCTAGGGACGCATCAAGTGTATCAGAGCAACTTTGGTTGGGAAGTACTCGCTATCCTCTCTTTGTTTTCTTTTTGTTTCATCCGTGTGTCATCTCTATCACCTTGAATAAGCAGTAGAACTGATTTGTTTAGGGGTGCTCGAACTGCATAAGAGATTAGACAAGGATTTTAGACTTTCCTTTTTGGATTTTTCGGAAACCCTAGAGAGAGAAGAACCCTAGCCGCATGCTTCACTTTGTCGATCACTTTGTTCATTTGTTTAACTTGTCTATCACCTTGAACACAGTAGAATAAGGTTGTTAGGGTGCTAGGAAACCTTAGAAGAGATTAGGAAAAAGATTAGAAGTTTTTCCTTTTTGCTTGATCTTTTCATTTTAGCTTAGCCGATTGTCCTTTTTGCTTTTGTCTTGCACAACAAGCTTGTTTTTCTTTTCCTTTTTGCTGTAATTGTTTATCTAGAAATCTTTTACTGGTTGATTGTGCTTACCTTTGTGCAGGAAGCAGGTGGTCCCGAGTCTGAAGAGGAAGCTGAACTCGTCAGGAAGAACAAACTCCTACTGGAGCTATGACAAATCAACTCAACCAGAGTATGGTGGCAACCATGACCGAGATGAATGAGGACCAACCTCAATGAAATCAGGAGGGAGCTCAGAGAAGACATTAGGAGAGCTACTAGTCACTTGCCAAACCGAGAGACTAGGAGAGAGGAGAGACCTCATGCAACTCGCCAAGTAGCATGATCGGTTATGAGGAAGACTGATGATGAAGTTATGAGCACCTCAGTTCATCCTCAGAAGACCTAGGCGTGTCCAAGAGAGAAGGATGAACAGGGAGATGAGCTTGCCTGGTTTGAAGAATCAAGATAACCCCCATTCCATGGCAAAGCTGATCCGGATGCCTACCTTGAGTGGGAGAAGAAGATTGAGCTAGTCCTTTCAGTGTAAGCAGTACACAAAACCACAAGAAGATTCAGATTGCTGGCCACTGAGTTCTATGACTATGCTTTTGAGTTGGTGGGATCAGTACATCACACTCGTAGGAGGATGGAGAGGAACCAGTGGAGACTTGGACAGAGATGAAGTCTATCATGCGCAAGAGGTTTGTTCCAACCCATTACCATAGAGACTTGCACCCACCGGCTGAGGAAACTTACCCAAGGATCAAGATCAGTGGGATGGAGTATTTACATGCCCAAAGGAGTATGGAGCTACTAT
>CAJHQQ010006342.1:0-10166 GCA_905132885.1 Moricandia moricandioides | reverse complement strand
TAAATATGCTATATCACTTTCGTTCTGCACGATAGGGAAATCACTCAAGATCGAGAAACTGCAAGACCAACAAAATGGGGGAAAGAAGAAGTTCAAATCAAATTACTCACCAGCAATGAAGTCCGGGCAGAATCGCTATAAGCATCATGAACACTAGATCTACGACAGCCGGCATATCCTTCATCCCACCCCTGATTTGATGAACCAACTCGGCGCATCGAGAGTCGTTATAAACCAGTGGGGTATCCCCATCATAGGTAAACTTGACGTGATCAGGGAACACCACTCGAGGTTTTCTGGTAGGATATTCTCCCGAGCCCCCGATGGTCTACAGAGCGACCTGTGTAGTGGAAACATCCAACGGGCCAATGTCATCCTTAGGGCATCCACATCAATGAACCCCCCCTTGGGGTTCATCTTTTTATTTTTTTATTATTAAATTTTTTTTGTTTTTCTTTATTGAATTTTTTTTTAAAAAAAAAAAAAAAAAGATAGACCAATCGCGGGCCGCCACGTGTCGTGAACAGTGATGATACGGGTTCACCAGAGTGAACCCCAAAGGCACGGGTTCATCACTGTTCATCTAGAAAACTGTGTGAACCCCCCTTATGAACTCTCAATGTGCATGCTCTTAGCGTCATCACCCGTACTCTGAATGTTTGGCTCCCCAGAAATCGGTTCCTCCAACTTCCCTTCAAAGGACTTCTCCTTCTTCTTTTTCTTCTTGAGTAGTATCTCGGGTGAAGCCTCCACCCGCTTCGTCATAATATCCAAGTTCAGGGGATCCTATGTCTCATTCATAGGCTCGTTTTGGACTTTTCATGAACAAAAGCTTCATGGATCTTCGCCTCCTCCCCGGATTCTAGAACTCTTCTCGGCTAACTTCTTCTTCTTTCATGGACGCTCACCCATCAGCGTCTCCCCGGATGTCTCAGGCACTCCCTCCTAATATGTTGCAACGAAAGGATCATCCCTTGACCTCTTCTTACTTTTCTTCTTGGGCCTGGAAGCCCCCGCGTCAAGACTCACCTTTGTGACCCCAGAATCAACGATATTCGGAGCCGTCTCCAACTGAAGATCCACGTGTTCCAGCCCCTCCAGACCCATTCTGTCGATCATCGCCATCAGATCGACGGAGGACGACTCCAATTGGCCTTCGACCACAGCACTAAGATCTGGCAAATCTTTCATCTTTTTAAGTCTACTCACCCGTTTCTGCTCTTCTCTCAAGAAAAGCGATAGTCATCTTTTGCTGGAAACAATCTGGTCATGAAATTCAAAAACCCAATCACCTGCATAAGCCAAAAAAAAGAAAAACGAGTCGACCTCGACGACAAAAAGAAGTTAGAGGAAAGAAAAAAATTAACAGAACATACAAACGTCTATCAATGCGTTCCAAGGCTCGACGAACTCTATCTTCGCTTATGTCAGGCCAATTGTTGATGGTTGAGCGCTGCTAGAGACCGAGCGTTATAAAAAAACCTCCGGGTAATCGATCGTATTCGGGTGATCAACTGCACGCCAAAAGAAAAATAGTTTAATACCATGGCAAAAGGATATCCAGTCAAAAACAGTGATCTACCGATACGATAATTCTAAAGGGCTCATAAATCATTGTTCGGTGGCTCTTTGAATGCAGATTCATCTGACTTAATGTAAAAGTAGTAACACTGGCAGTCAGCCGTCTTGTTTGGATGGCCAGTGATTATGTTACAGTTTGGTCGCATCTTCACCAAGTACAAACCGTCCGACATCGGCTTTATGAAGCATAATTCCTCGAAGGTCCGGACACTCAACGATAAGTCGATTCATCTGCCATCACCATCATCGCGACCGCGATATGGAAGAAACCATTCAGGAACTGGCTGATGGCCACATCCCGACAAAAGACGTAAAATGTAATTATTCGGGGAATAGGGAACGAGAGTCTAGTATCCTTCTGGAAGTACGAATCATAGACGCATCGATACCCGACCGGCATGGACCAAGGCCTCTGACTGTACGTGGGAATAAGGAAGGTCACACCCACAGCATTGCATTCCTTCAACAGCTTCTTCACACTGCCCGAAGTAGATCGGGTCTCTCCTACGTTCTTCCTAGATTTTCCCTCCATTCGAAGGACGCAACAACTCGGGGGCTATAGCCGGAAGTTCATCGAATATTCCAGCCCGATAATAACAAGTAAGAAAGAAGTCATGACGAGTCGACCGACCCTCCGTGTCACCAGGAGCATCAATTACAGCACGACCATCATCTTTGCCCTAACTAATCGCGCCATTCCAATGACCAAAAGTCTTTGCGATGGATCCATGTTCGCAGTGTCCATCATCTCCTCTTGATGAAACAATTTGAATTCATCAAGAGAGTTCCGTCAGTCGCAACCTCCCTAACAGGGCTCGACGCGGCAGCAACCTCCTTTCCTTTTGCTCTCGAGATAATCTCTCTTTCGGCAGCATGATTTTTTCGGAACAAAGCACTACCTAATCTACGACGAGAATATAGAGAGAGAAGTAAAGAGGGAGAGATAAAAAGTACCAAAGAGTGCAGAGAAGAATGGATATATCGAAGAGGGGTTGGCTATTTATAAGGAAAAAAGGCTTCTTTCAAACATGACTCAAAACTTAAAGTCAGACAAAAAACTAACCCATAATTCCTTTGAAACTTTCATTTCTCCTATTCACCCCAAAAGTTCAGATTATTCACGAACGTGCCATTACTTTTTTATTTATTTTTTTCTAAAATGGTTGTTTTACTCAATCATCCTCATCTTTCTCTTTTATTTACAATATTGTCATTGTCATCAATACATCAACCACCATGAACAAGCAATTTCAAGCTCTAAATGCACCTAAAATCAACATCAACATCTTCATATTATTATTTCTTACACACACAAACTAATTTCCTTTCACTTCCTCTTTTATTTCATACCAAAATCCCAACTTTTATTTCAAAATTTATAAGCTTACTCAAGTTACTCAAGTTCATGATTCGTGGTCAAGAATAATTGAATAGCTTTCATTAAGAAGTGATGTGTTCTTGGAGAAGCTAAACATGAACCTCAATGGATTTAACAATGATTTTTGAATTTTTTTTTTCCAGATTTGTTCTCTAAAAGACTTCCATTTAAGTATTTTACAACGAGAAGATTTACATGGAAGTCTTCTAGTTAATGCAAGGGTTAGTTTTGCAATTGACTATGTATGTTTTTTAGAAACGACTACTCTGGAAGTCGTCCACTTTTTCTTTGTTAACAAAAAAATCTCAAAATACAAAGAGAATACTTCCCGATAAGTCATATAGAACAAATAGGTTAGTTTTTCAATTGACCGCATTGTGTCAGAAATTTGACTTTCCCTAGATGACTTACAAGGAAGTCTTCTGTCATAAGACTTCCATGTAAATCGTTCGAACTCTCAGTGGAAATATTCTCACTGTCGGTGTAAGTCATCAACGATTTACACGGAAGTCTTCCAGATTTTTTTTCCGAGATTCTGGTCAAACCATGGATATCACAAAAGACTTCCATGTAAGCCATTTGACGGAAGACTTACTTGTAAGTCGAGGAAAAATCAAATTTCTAACACAATTTGGTCAAATGCAAAACTAACTTGTTTATCCTAGACGACATACTGGGAGGTATTCTCTGGTATTTTTGAGATTTTTTTTAAAACAAAAGTAAGCCAATATTTACAAAGGACGACTTCCAAAGAAGTCTGCTATAGAGTAGACTTCTCTAGAAGTCTTCCTTTGTGAATATTCAATTGCAAAAATGACCTAATTGATGACTTTCGTGTAAGTCTGCTGGAAGATATCCTTTGAAGTCGTCTACGTCAATGTTTAATAAAGTTTAATTTTCTCTAAAACTATAAAGACTTTTTAACATTTTCTTGTTAATTCATGTATATTAGTTGATATTTGAGTTCCTGAATGAAATTCATAACTTAATTGGTTTTAATTATGAGTTTACCAATATTCATGTTTATTAATGTTTCTAGCTAATCTAAGAAGATTTCCAGTTTTTGTAAACTTTCTAAGTAACTTTAAGATATATTTTATAACTTTCAAAAATGTTAAGTAACTTCAAAAATATCAAATAATATGGTTTAATGTGTCTTCTTAGATCATAAGGTATACTTTTTAACTTTCGTGAAATTTAAAGTTTTAATTTTCACTTAAAATTTGAGTTCCCGCTTAAATTTCCTGCTTTTAATTTCCCGCTTTAAATTTAAGTGTTCCAGTGAAACTGTTATATGTTTGAACTTATGTAGTAATTGATATTTTGTGAATTTGGCTAAGTTTTCTTGAGAAGTTCTCCTTTAATTGTAGTAAATTTGACTAATTTTTTGTATTATTGTGTTTTCCAATTAAAGTTGTATCAATAACTTCAATAATGTCAAGTACTTTTGCCAAGATAATATTGTAGACATGAATATATTTACCAAAAAAATTTCATTAATATCTCTTTAAATTTACAAAAGAATTCACAATTAAGAGTGTAAACCTACAAATCACAAATGACCATAAACAAAATTATTATAGATCATTCTTCTACAAAAGAAAAGGTTAGACTCCACTTGACTTGAGAGAAAACTCTCTCAAAAAACTTCTTGGAAGTCTTGTAGCACATTATATGTTAGAATACTTCCGAGAAGACTTCCCAGAAGACTTCCAGGAAGTTGTGTAGAACTTCCAAGAATTTTTCTAGAAGACTTCCCATAAGTCTTCCAAAGTCTAACTAAGATCTGAAAAACCTGCAATTCCAAAAACGTTCAAATGACATCAAAACAGAGAAAATGAGTGGAAGATGAGATAGGTCTACCTTTAAAGAACACACAAAAATACATATTTAAAAAATAGATTTACCTTTAAAGTAGTAGAAGATGAGAACCATGTAATAAAAAAACTGCAAAACAAGATGAATTAGTAAGAAGGAAATGAGATAAAAAAATGAAATTAATATAAAGTTTGGTGTCTTCAAGTTATAAGAGACTTAAGAAAGATTGAAGAGTTCAGTTTGGGAAAAAAGGTAAGAGCTTAAGCAACCAGAGAATTACCAAAACTCTGCCATAGAGACTTATCAAAACTCTGCCATAGAGACTTATTTAAATGCTTAGATTTGTTATGAAATAGTAGATATGGGAGAAAACTCCGCCAGAGGATTTCCCTAGAAATCTTCCAAGTATGTCTTAGATCTGAAAAACATGTATATCCAAAAACATTCATATAGCTTCAAAATATAGGAAAACTTCAAAAATAAGATAAGAGCTTAAAACAAGAAGAAAAAATGAGTTTTCAAAAGATAAGATCTTTAAGCAACAAGGGGTTACCAAATGAAAAAATATGATTTATAAATCTACTTTTAAAGGAGTGGAGATGAGAACCATGTGATGAAAAACCTACAAAAACAAAATAAATCAGTGAGGGAGAAATGAGAAATTGATATAAAGTTAGGTGTTTTTAAGTTCAAAAAGATTAGAAAGAGGTTGGAGAGTTTTAGAATGAGAAGCATTACATTTTTTGTAGCCATTTGAAAGAAAGAGAGAATGTCTAAATTTTATTTATATAAGAAGACAAAAATTCTAATAAAGTTAAATACTTTTGATTCAGAAGACTTTCAAGTAAGTCTTCTCGACCGTAAATTTACTATTCACTCAGAACACTTTTCCAGAAGTCGTCTAATGTAAATATTATTCATGAGGAAGTCGAATACACCCTAAATATAAACCTTGAACTTAATTAACAAACTAAACACTTTATTATAATCAAATTCAACTTAAAAATTGTTTAATATATATATATAGGTAAACATTTAATTTTTGCATAAAAATGTTAAGTTTCCAAAAATTAACCCTCAAAATACAAATAATATTACAACGTATATTACCAAACCCTAAACCAAGAATACCATTACTCATTACATTCACTCATCTGTGTTGAAAACAATTCAATTTTACTATATCTTAATTTATATCATTTACAAATGTTTATAATTACATAATTTCAATTTTTTCCCCAGAAAAATATTTTATAAAATTTATAAATTATTTTTGAGATCGACTATATGAGACGACTTATACAAACTCAGAAGACTTTCCAAAGTTTTATTCGTAAAAATAAATTATGATTTTTTGTTTGGTCATAAGAGGCTGGTTGTAATTTCACAAGGCTTTTGAGTTAGTTTTGCATTTAATTGATGTTTGGGTATACTTTTACATTTAAAATTAAGTTGTGATTCATATTTGGAAAATTCCGCTTATAGAAAACTTTAAATAGTTTGATATCATAATTTAAAACTTGAAATATAAATTTTGTATTTAAATTTTGTGGCTGTGTATTTTATCAAAATATTAAAAATCAAGATTTAATGTTTTATGATATAGGTTAACATGAGGTATGTGATTTAGTGTTTAGGGTTAAGATTTAAAATTAATATATGATTTGAGTTTTAGAATATACTTGGAGTTTAAGGTTATAATTTAGACATCTTGTTGCACACAATTGGCAGCAGCTAATCATCAATCACAGAGATCAATTTAAAATTTCCATCGGCCTTAGGGTGTCTCAAAATAAAAAAATACCGAGCTGACCCTAACGAAACGGAAACCATGTCAAAAAGATCAGTTTGAATCAAAAGAATCAGATCATAAGTGTTATTTTTGACACAACTCGAATGATGCAGGAGTCCCATGGCTGAATGACACTTGTGTTGGGTCTTATAAAATACCTTTTTTAGATGTTGTTTTCACCTGATTAAGCGATGAAAAACACAAAAAAACATTAAGTTGGACTTGATCAGAGAAAGGAAAGCAAATGAAGTTATGAAGGAGAAGAAATACCTTGAAAGCAACATAGTTCTCAGTTTCACTGGAAACTTTAAGATCATAGTAGTTTTTCTTCTCGAGTTCAACTAATACCATATCAATATATTATCATGAGTATCCAACAAAATCAATTTCGTAGAGCATACTACAACTCTCTTCATCGCTTAAGTGTATCAACCCCCA
Source organism: Moricandia moricandioides (assembly GCA_905132885.1). Taxonomy (NCBI): domain Eukaryota; kingdom Viridiplantae; phylum Streptophyta; class Magnoliopsida; order Brassicales; family Brassicaceae; genus Moricandia; species Moricandia moricandioides. The sequence continues at coordinate 3,159 of CAJHQQ010006342.1, read as the reverse complement.
AAAATGCATTCATCATGGTCACAAGCTCCCTCTTCACTGTCGTAACAATCAAAGCACCATACTTTAGTCAAGACAAAAACTTTAGTCAAGTGTTCTTCATGACCAAAACAGAAAAGAAACAGAGCAAATACATAAACTATAGCCAAGTAAAGACTTAAAACTGTAACATAGGTGAAACAAGAACAGGGAAAAGCCAAACTTTAGCTAAGAACAGGGCAAAATATAAACTTTAGCCAAGAACAGAGCAAAGACATAGACTTTGGTGTTTCTAAGACTTGGAAAAGGATTAAATTATCGAACAGAGGTGACGGCAGATCTGGCGGTGAGGCGAGGAAGTGAGGTGTGACGGTGGCGAAGGGGAGGAGGATTCGACAGTGATGAGGGATGGCGGAAGAGAGAGGGTAAAGGAGGAGCAAGATGAAGAGTGTAACCAGAACTGGTGAACTTTCTCTCGGAAGGAGCAGATTCAGTGTTCCATTATCCTTGATTTTCCTATCAACCCCAGTAACTTTCCAAAACCCAGAACGTGTAGTCCTCCTTGACCTCTTCTTACGGAGAGAAGAAGTACCACACAAGATCATTTGATTTGATCTTCGATAACGCTGCAAACAAAAAAGAAACCCAAATCAGACAACACGATTCATTTCAAGGTGAATTGAGATTGAGAAACTTACCAGGCAGAAACGCTGGTTCGTAGCTATAGATGTTGATCTCGCTTTTCGAATCGTCAACGAGCCAATTGTTACCCAGAATTTTGTTCTTCAGATAAAAGTTTATCAATTCCTCATCCGTAGGACTAAACCTAAACACCACGAGATAATTGTTCATTTGATCAATCCTAGACTTTAGTAATGAGAGATCGTAAGCAAAACACTGGAGAAAAAGAGGTTCTCGATTTTGCCAGTTTTTAATTCAGTGTGATTGTGCCAGAAATAAATGGGATTTCTAATTAAAAAAAGAAGGGAGATGTCTAGAGAGAGAATGGCGGAAAACCAAAATAACTTTCTAGTTATAGTAGTGATTTTTGTGTTCCCATTTAATGAAATTTTTTCGTAGTGCAAATTTAATGGTATGATAGAATTGTGATCCAATTTTGACATTTTTAGTAGCAGTCGGTGAATTATTGCACAAATAATACCTATATTTTTTTTGTAGTGTTTCTTACACAAATAAAATATTTTGGACCATTTCTTGCAAGAAATCAAAACTCTAGGGCTCTTATGTATAAAGGAAATTTACAAAAAAAAAAACAATTGTGGGACCCTATGTAATTGCTCAGTCCGCACATGTCAAAAGACGGCCATGATGCTTCATAATCTTTCCTGAGAAGATATTTCTGAATCACGGTCATGTGGTCACTGATGCAAGACAAACAGAAAAATGTTTCATTCCTTACACTGGACGAGAAGTCTACAATTTTGCCATCAAAAGATAGCTAAATCCTTCGACAGACCTCACATTTTTACATACAGGTAATAATCACTAACTAATTCGAGTAAAGTACAATAGATGTATCGGTATTCCATGAGCAGGAATCTGCCTCAATCATCGACCTCAGTGTTGAATATAAAACTTGGGAATAAAATTGTCACATCCCTTCAATTTCAAATATATATTTAACAAGTAAAGGCTAATATTTCATGGAAGAGCCACCAAAGAGAGAAGATTTGGTACTTAAGGTAAAGAAGAGTCATATTCTTTAACAAGCTAGGATGCTTAACCACATACGTCCATTCCGCCTTGCTAATTTTTCCGCCTTTGTCTGAATTTGCGTCATAAAATGTCTAGCAAAACAATGTAGAGAAAAGAAACCAGTACAACTAACTTAATTAACCAAATACGATTCATGATTTAGAGAGGAGATTGGACATATACTCACTTTATCAATAATCATGGTAAGAAGTTCATCAGACAACATTCTATCAGATTCCATTAAAATATTAGCCACCATTATATGTGTTGGGAAACAAGTTCTGATACCACTTGTTTGGAAACAAGATCTGTTATCGCTTGTTGCAACAACACAAGCTCATACCGCTTGCTAGGATCGCTTGTTCAAGTTTCCATCAACATCAGACAAGACACACAAATACACATATATCATACAAGGTATAAATTAAGTACACAAGCGGATTTTGTTGAGCATGAGTTCACCTCGGTATGAGGTAAAAGCTACATCTCAGGAGAGAGAAATCAGGTCTCTCGTCCTCTTCACAATAAATCGATGTGATTAAAAAAATGGTATTCACCATAGATTATAATCACCCTCTCTCTGTTACATCTGTGTTTGGGCGACAACAGAACAACAGATCTCTCACACTCGACTAACAACCTAGCTCGATCTTCTCAAGAACAGAGAGGAAGAATAACAAGAGAAGATGAGATACACAAGAGGAAACCAATGAGAACTCTACACCAAGCTTCTCTCTCTCTCTCTCTCTCCCTCTCTCTCTCTCTCTCTCCCTCTCTCTCTCTCTCTCTCTCTCTCTCTCTCTCTCTCTCTCTCTCTCTCTCTCTCTCTCTCTCTCTCTCTCTCTCTCTCTCTCTCTCTCTCTCTCTCTCTCTCTCTCAGAACCACCAAGAACCTTTCTCTTTGCTACTTTGACTTGACTCCTATCTAAGCAACTGGCGGCCTGGAGAAGATGAAGGAATAAGTATTTATATCTAGGGATTTAGTGAGAACCCTCTCTTATAACCATAAGCTTCACTTGTACAGAAATATTTCCTACAGCACCAAAGTGCTGAACAAGGATTTCTAAAGTGGGCACTTTGAACCTGTAGATAACAATTACTTCATTTCAACACTTTATGCAATCATTCACTATGATACACTTCAATTTGGATCACAATCAACATTCTCCACCTTGATCCAAACTTGAAGCTTCCTTGGACACTTGCCCAGTAGAACCTTTGAATCCCAGCTCTAACATTTTCAAAATTAATCACCAATAACATGCATAAGTAACATTTATGCACCAATGACTCCACCAAGTTCTTCTCCTCAAATTTTCAACCATCATCAACGCAACATGTTGTAACTTACCCACAGCCCTTAAAAAGAATGTACGGTATGTACTCGCTGCTATTCAGTGCTAAACCATCACTCATGGCATGCGTTGAACCACTTCATAGCTTTGAACCAAGTATACACATGACATG
>CAJHQQ010006341.1:0-10173 GCA_905132885.1 Moricandia moricandioides | reverse complement strand
TGTCTAGCCTCATCTGGTTTCAGTACCTCTCTTATCCATAGGTATACTGATCCCAATACTCTCCATTACCCGTCGAAGATTGTTTGCTCTATCCGAGGTTGATTGGGATAGATTCTCAAGTTCACTCCAATCTTTGTTGTTGTAGTATCCTCTAGATTCCACAAACTTCACATCTCGAGATACCAGGACTCTCCTAGTCTCTGGTTCATAACACTTATAACCCTTTTGGTTTGGAGAGTAGCCAATGAACATAGCTCTTGTACTCTTGGCCTCTAGTTTATTTCTTTGCTCTCCTGGTATCAAGACAAAGCAAAGACACCCAAACACACGCATATGATCAATAGATGGTCTAGTTTTGTTCAATACCTCAAATGGAGATTGGTCTTGAAGAATTCTGGTTGGAATCCGGTTGATCAAGTAGCATGCTGTCATGACTGCATCTCCCCAAAACCTTTTAGGTACACTTGTATGGAACATCATGCTCCTGGCCACCTCCATCAGATGTCGATTTTTCCTCTCAGCTACACCATTTTGTTGTGGTGTGTAAGGACAGCTAGTTTGCTGAATGATCCCATGCTGAGCTAGATATTGCTTAAATGCTTGACTAGTGTACTCTCCACCATTATCAGACCTGAGGATCTTCAACTTGGCATTGAAATGGTTGGAAACATGATTATGGAAGTTCTTGAATGCCTCCAGCACCCGGTCTTTTGTCTGAATCAGAGTCACCCATGTGTATTTTGACTTCTCATCAATGAAGGTGACAAAGTACTTGTGATTCTCTCTGGAAAGACACGGTGCTGTCCACACATCAGAATGAACCAGGTCGAAACACTTCTCATAGATAGTGCTAGACCTTGGAAAGACTGTCCTACAATGCTTCCCCAAGATACATGCTTCACATTCATCATTCTGAAACACCATACCCGGAAGCATCAAGTTCAATGCTCTAGTATGGGGATGTCCCAATCTAGAGTGCCATATGGTGCTCTCAACCCCATTAGAAGCACTGATCAGGCAGTGAGCAGGCGTTGCACCAGATATCTTAGTCTTCTCTAGGTGATACAGTTCCTGATGGCTGTGCCCTCTACCAATAACCTGCCCTGTCTTCAAGTCTTGAAACTCAACCTCATCAGGTCTAAAGACAACTTGACAATTCAGATCAACGGTTGCTCTTTTCACTGATAGCAAATTTGATGTAAACTGAGGCATATACAAGGCAGTTGATTCTTTATCAAACAACCTAAGGTTCCCTATCCCTTCTATCTTAACCTTATCACCATTTGCTATAAGCACATTCCCTGAGGCAGGTTTGATATTACTAACCAGGTTCCTATCACTAATCATGTGATGGCTAGCTCCTGAATCTATAATAATGGGTTTAGAGTCAGGAGAATAATTACCAACCTCCTTGGGTGAGATAAGGGCCTTGGCAGCTTTTATAAAGGCATCAAAGTCTCTTCTGGTCACTGGACCATCAGAATTGGTCGCCCCTGCCATACTCCTCCATGTTCCTCCTTCATTAGAATCACCACAGAATGCTGAATACATGGTTCTTCCTTCAATTACTTGATACTCAAACTCCTTGAGCTCAAATGTACTCGGCTGGCTTCCTTGGGAACTTGGCAGCTTCCTTTCTTGAATAATATGACTTATCAGACTTTTGCAGGGTAAATCCAAGTTTAGGAGAAGACTGAAAACTTTGTCTTGCTCATAGACAGCTTGAAGACTCTCCCATAGATTCCCATAAATATTTTGAAGCTTCTCCCATAGATTCTTGGCGATTCTGATGTGATAATGATCCTCCAAGATCTGTTCAGACAGAGAGCTGTGTATAATTCCAAGTGCTTGCTGTTCCTCTTGAACCCACTTGGCTTCATGCTTCATACAAGTAGCCTGACTATCCTCTTGAGCCATCCTCTTTGAAATTTCAGCCTCCATGATATGGCTGTCCCAAAGTCCATGACTTCCCAAGGTAACTCTGACCACTCTTGACCATAAAAGATAGTTAGGACCCTCTAGGGTCACTGGAATAAGGTTCTCCTTCTTCATTTTCTTGGTCGAAATCACCTTTACTCAATTTAAGTAGACTTTTCCATTTTTGGCAATTTCTGGAGCTGGAAATGATGAACAGCTGAAGAACAAGATGAACTTTGCCAAAAATAGAAATGAAACTCAGAGAATTTGCGGAAGTAAGTAAAGAGAGTAGGGAGATTTAGGTCTCAAGAGCATACAGCTCTGATACCATGTGAATTTTAGTAATTTAGTGAGTGTTTAAATGAGATTAAGAAAGAGTTTGTTGCTGGAAATGTGAAGAATAGTAAGAACAGGAGAGAGAGTGAGGGATTTCGTGAGTGAGAGAGAGAGAAGGAGAGAATATGATTTCCTTGCTTGATTTAGTTTCTGGTACAAGCCTTTTAATAGGCAAAATAAAACATAAACAAATACACAAGCTGACAAGAGATATATTAAACAAATAGGACTGAGGGAAGGCAGAGGCACGCCCAGACTTCTTGGAAAGGGACAGGAAGGGACAGAGGTTTTGTCCAGACATGGTGGAAAGGGACAGGACCTAAATGGGTGTCTCCTTATCTTGGCATGTGATCTTCTTCTTCCCTAACGTCTCTCTGCTCCTCTGGTGACCAGATCACATGATCTGATTTAAATAAGTCTCCTTCCCTCTCAAGCTAATCCTTTCCTTGTCTTGTAAGCCAAGTTAGGTCAGTGTAGACCTAAACTGTACGGAACAACTTCATTTGATCATTCTGGATCCTTCTCTTGCCATACTCTCTTCCTCTTTGTCTTTTATGTCTTCATGTCAACATTTAGGTTGGCATAAAGCTTCTCATTCCTTAAATTATTCAAGACAGCCCTAAGATGATCTAGATGCTCTTCTAAGTTCTTGCTATATACTAAGATGTCATCAAAGTATACTACAACAGAAATGCCTATGAATGATCTAAGAACATGATTCATTAACCTCATGAATGTACTAGGTGCATTGGTTAATCCAAATGGCATAACTAACCACTCATACAATCCATGCTTAGTCTTAAAGGCAGTTTTCCATTCATCTCCTTCTTTCATCCTAATCTGATGATAACCACTTTTTAAATCAATCTTAGAAAAGATGCAAGAACCATGCAATTCATCAAGCATATCATCAAGTCTAGGGATAGGGTGGCGATACTTCACTGTGATGTTGTTGATTGATCTACAATCAACACACATACGCCATGTACCATCCTTCTTAGGCACTAGGAGCACTGGTACAGCACATGGGCTCAAACTCTCTCGGATATAGCCCTTCTCCATGAGTTCTTCCACTTGTCTTTGCAACTCCTTGGTCTCAACCGGATTGCTTCTATATGCTGGACGGTTTGGAAGTGTAGATCCTGGCACAAAGTCTATCTGGTGCTCAATCCCTCTCAATGGTGGTAAACCAATGGGATTGTCCTCTGGAAATACATCTTGAAACTCCTGCAAAAGAGAAACCATTTCACTCGGATACACCGGTGTAGGATCAGTTAAGTTCAATAGAGTCTCTTTAAACACAAGTAATATAGCTGATTGTTTAGAGTTGAGAGTTCTTTTGATATCACCCATGTTGCATAGAAGTTTGGCTGCTTAGTTCCAGCCGGTTTTAGATCAATCTCCTTCTTCTTTTGGAGTTGAATCTGATCTTGTTGCACTTCCTTGGGTGTCAAGGGAACCAGAGTAGTCTTCTTGCCCTTGAACAAGAAGGAATGCTTGTTGGTGAAGCCATCATGGATCACACGTCTATCAGATTGCCATGGTCTTCCAAGAAGTATGTGACCAGCTTGCATAGGCAACACATCACACAAGACTTCATCTTCATATCTCCCAATGGCTAAGGGAATAAGAACTTGACTTGAAACCTTCATGGTGCCTTCTTCATTCAGCCATTGCAACCTGTAAGGCTTGGGATGCTTTTGAACCTTCAATCCCAACTTCTGGACCATTGTCTCACTCGCAGCATTGACACAACTTCCTCCATCAACAATGAGGCTGCACACTTTTCCTTGGACCAAGCACCGGGTGTAGAAGAGGTTCTCACGTTGCTCTAGCTCCTCAGCCTTGTTTTGCAAGCTTAGAAGCCTTCTTGCTACTAAAAGCTTCCCCTGGACTGGTCCTTCTTCAAGTTCTTCTTCAGTGTCTTCTTGGTCAGACTCGGTGTTGTCATCTCCTGAGGTATACTCTCCATCTTCTAGTAAGAACATGACTCTCTTGTTGGTACACTCATTGGCATAGTGTCCTCTTCCTTGGCACTTGAAGCATTTGACATCACGAGCTCTGGAACTAGATGCTTCAACCTTGCCTTTGCCCTTGTCAAGAGCACTGATTGGTTTGGCTCTTCTCTTGGATAGGACTTGTTGTCCCTCTGGAATGGTTTAGACTCCTTAGGATAAGGTGTCTTCTCTTCCTTGTTGTTGTGTAACCGGTTAGAGCCATACTGATTGCGTGAGTGTCCTCTCCTCTTGAGTTGTTGCTCAACAAGAATAGCCTTGTGTAGCATCTCTTCAAGCTCCACATAATGTTGCATCTCAACATTGTCTTGTATCTCTCGGTTTAATCCACAAAGGAACCTTGACATGGTTGCTTCTCTATCCTCTGATATGTTAGCTCTAAGCATGAGCAACTCCATCTCCTGGTAATATTCCTCCACTGATCTTGAACCTTGGGTAAGCTTCCTCAGCCGGTGGTGCAAGTCTCTAAGGTAATGGCTTGGAACAAATCTCTTGCGCATGATTGACTTCATCTCTGTCCAAGTTTCAACCGGTTCCTCTCCATTCCTCCTACGAGTTGTGAGGTATTGATCCCACCAACTCAAAGCATAGTCATAGAATTCAGTGGCAGCAATCTGAATCTTCTTGTGGTTTGTGTACTGCTTGCACTGGAAGACTAGCTCAATCTTCTTCTCCCACTCAAGATATGCATCCGGATCAGCCTTGCCATGGAATGGGGGTATTTTAATCTTCAAACCAGCAAGATCATCTCCTTGGTTCACTCTTCTCTCTTGGGCACGCCTAGGTCTTCTTGAGGATGAGCTGAGGTGATCATACTCTTCATCAGTCTCCTCATAACCATCATGTTCTTGGCGAGTTGTTTGGCGAGTTGCTTGGTGTGTTGCTTGCGGCCTTTCTTCTCTCCTAGTCTCTTGGTTTGGTAAGTGACTAGTAGCTCTCCTAATGTCTTCTCTAAGCTCTCTCCTGATGTCATTGAGGTTGGTCCTCATCATCTCGGTCATGGTTGCAATCATGTTTTGATTGAGTTGAGCCGACATAGCTTCCATGAGGAGTTTGTTCTTCCGGACAAGTTCAGCTTCTTCTTCAGACTCGGACACCATGATTCCTGCTCAAAGACAAACAAGACAACCAGTAAAAGGTTTCTAGGGAAGAAGACAAGCAAAAAGGAAAAAGAAAACAAGCTTACAATGCAAGACAAAAGTGAAAAGGAAATCGGCTAAGAAACGGAAATCGATTCAAGCAAAATGGAAAAGCTTCTAAACCTTTTCCTAAACTCTCCTAAGGTTTCCTAGCAACCTAAGAAGCTTATTCTACTCGTGTTCAAGGTGATAAACAAGTTAAACACAAGAACAAAGTGATCGACAAAGAAGATGCATGCGGCTAGGGTTACTCTCTCTCTAGGGTTTCCGAAAAAAACCAAAAAAGGAAAGTCTTAAAATTCCTTGTCTAATCTCTTATGCACACGAGCAGCCCTAAACAAATCAGTTCTACTGCTTATTCAAGGTGATAAAGATGAGTCACGGATGAAACAATCAAACAAGAAACAAAGAAACAAAGAGAGAAAGCGAGTACTTCCCAACCAAAGTTGCTTTGATACCACTTGATGCGTCCCTAGGATGCTCTTTGGTTGATGGGAATGGATAGATCCTTGCAAGAACGAATCAGAGACTCAAGTTCTTCAAGGCGTGTGGATTGAATGATGACACAAGAGGGATGAATGATCTCTTGATACTCCTAGATGAATGATTTGGATATGACACACCAAACTAAACACCCTTAGGTCTCTGGATACTACACACCAGAACTCGGCACACTTTCTAGAGAGAGAGAGAGAGCCGTCAAGATGAATGTTACTTGTTTATTAAAAGACTGAATGAATACAAGAGGGTGTTGAGGCCTCTTTAAATAAGAAACCAGAGACAAATCCTCTAGGGTTTCGACAATGATCAAGAAAAGGAAAGAAAGAAAACTATAGTCTAAGTTTAACATAAGTTTAAAATGACATAAAAATGTAACTTCTTTTAGTCTTGGACCGAGAATAGGGTCTAAGTGATGTGAAGACAAGTTGTGGCCTCGTTAAAAACATTCCTCCTGGAAAACCTCGTGGGACAAAACCAAAAACAAGGAAAAGAGTACGCACCCCATGTCTTGCCTAGACACTAACTCAGTTTGATGTAGAGATGGCTTGAATGGTGATCAAGACATCTCGGATCAGACCTTGTCCAAGACTTTCTTGTTGTGGATGTGAAGTGAGTAATCCAACAACATTCTCCTTAAGCTTCTTGACTCTGGAACGAGTCATGGGACCTTCAGGAATGGCTAGAGCATCATCACCAAGTGGTTGGTGCAATGTGGCTTCATGTGGCACTTCTAGACTCTCCTTGTCCTCCTTAGTGATCCGGTCCATGATCACATCATAACTCCTATGATCTTGATTCAACTTCAGGGTGATTCTACACTGATTTATGAGTCCAAATAAAGCTTCTTACATCTTGATTCATTCTGGTTTGATTAGAATCAAGAAGAAATTGCCAAATCTCCAAACAGGGTAAACTGGAGTCCCTTCGGTTAAAAGTGGGATAACTTCGTCATCATAACTCCAATGATATTGATTCAACTCCAGGATGATTCTACACTGATTAATGAGTCCAAATCAAGCTTCATACATCGTGATTCATTCTGGTTTTATTAGTGTCAAGAAGAAATTGGCCACTCTCCAAACAGGGCAAACTGGAATCACTTCGGTTAAAAGTGGGATAACTTCTTCATCATAACTCCAATGATATTGATTTAACTTCAGGGTGATTATCCACTGATTTATGATCCCAAATAAAGCTTCTTACATCTTGATTCATTCTGGTTTGATTAGAATCAAGAAGAAATTGCCAAATCCCCAAACAGAGTAAACTGGAGTCACTTCGGTTAAAAGTGGGATAACATCTTCATCATAACTCCTATGATCTTGATTCAACTTCAGGGTGATTCTACACTGATTTATGAGTCCAAATCAAGCTTCTTACATCGTGATTCATTATGGTTATATTAGTATCAAGAAGAAATTGCCAACTCTCCAAACAGGGCAAACTGGAATCACTTCGGTTAAAAGTCGGATAACTTCTTCATCATAACTCCAATGATATTGATTTAACTTCAGGGTGATTATCCACTGATTGATGATTATAAATAAAGCTTCTTACATCTTGATTCATTCTGTTTTGATTAGAATCAAGAAGAAATTGCAAAATCTCCAAACAGGGTAAACTGGAGTCACTTCGGTAAAAAGTGGGATAACTTCTTCATCATAACTCCTATTATCTTGATTCAACTTCAGGGTGATTCTACACTGATTTATGAGTCCAAATCAAGCTTCTTACATCGTGATTCATTCTGGTTTTATTAGTATCAAGAATAAATTGCCAAATCTCCAAACATGGCAAACTAGAAACACTTCGGTTAAAATTGGTATAACTTCTTCATCATAACTTCTATGATCTTGATTCAACTTCAGGGTGCTTCTAAACTGATTTATGAGTCCAGATCAAGATTCTTACATCTTGATTCATTATGGTTTTATTAGTATCAAAAAGAAATTGCCAACTCTCATAACAGGGCAAACTGGAATCACTTCGGTTAAAAGTGGGATAACTTCTTCATCATAACTCCAATGATATTGATTCAACTTCAGGGTGATTATACACTGATTTATGAGTCAAAATAAAGCTTCTTACATCTTGATACATTCTGGTTTGATTAGAATCAAGAAGAAACTGTCAAATCTCCAAACAGGGTAAACTGGAATCACTTCGGTTAAAAGTGGAATAACATCTTCATCATAACTCCTATGATATTGATTCAAAATCAGGGTGATTATCCACCGATTTATGAGTCCAAATAAAGTTTCTTACATCTTGCTTCATTCTGGTTTGATTAGAATCAAGAAGAAATTGCCAAATCTCCAAAGAGGGTAAACTAGAATCACTTCGGTTAAAAGTGGGATAACATCTTCATCATAACTCCTATGATCTTGATTCAACTTCAGGGTGATTCTACACTGATTTATGAGTCCAATTCAGGCTTCTTACATCGTGATTCATTCTGGTTTTATTAGTATCAAGAAGAAATTGCCAACTCTCCAAACATGGCAAACTGGAATCACTTCGGTTAAAAGTGGGATAACTTCTTCATCATAACTACAATGATATTGATTCAACTTCAGGGTGATTATCCACTGATTTATGAGTCAAAATAAAGCTTCTTACATCTTGATACATTCTGGTTTGATTAGAATCAAGAAGAAATTGCCAAATCTCCAAACAGGGTAAACTGGAGTCACTTCGGTTAAAAGTGGGATAACTTCTTCATCATAACTCCAATGATATTGATTCAACTCCAGGGTGATTCTACACTGATTAATGAGTCCAAATCAAGCTTCTTACATCGTGATTCATTCTGGTTTTATTAGTATCAAGAAGAAATTGCCAACTCTCCAAACAGGGAAAACTGGAATCACTTCGGTTAAAAGTGGGATAACTTCTTCATCATAACTCCAATGATATTGATTTAACTTCAGGGTGATTATCCACTGATTTATGATTCCAAATAAAGCTTCTTACATCTTGATTCATTCTGGTTTGATTAGAATCAAGAAGAAATTGCCAAATCTCCAAACAGGGTAAACTGGAGTCACTTCGGTTAAAAGTGGGATAACTTCTTCATCATAACTCCAATGATATTGATTTAACTTCAGGGTGATTATCCACTGATTTATGATTACAAATAAAGCTTCTTACATCTTGATTCATTCTGGTTCGATTAGAATCAAGAAGAAATTGCCAAATCTCCAAACAGGTTAAACTGGAGTCACTTCGGTAAAAAGTGGGATAACTTCTTCATCATAACTCCTATGATCTTGATTCAACTTCAGGGTGATTCTACACTGATTTATGAGTCCAAATCAAGCTTCTTACATCGTGATTCATTCTGGTTTTATTAGTATCAAGAATAAATTGCCAAATCTCCGATGATGTGATCATGGAAAGCACCAAAGAATGGAAGCATGAACCTGAAGAGCTTGTAGCTGAGGATGCAACATTTAAGAGTGCATATGATGTGATCATGGACCAGATCACTAAGGAGAACAAGGAGAGTCTAGATGAGCCACATGAAGCCATATTGCACCAACAACTTGGTGATGATGCTCTAGCCATTCCTGAAGGTCCCATGACTCGTTCCAGAGTCAAGAAGCTTAAGGAGAATGTTGTTGGATTACTCACTTCACATCCACAACAAGAAGGTCTTGGACAAGGTCTGATCCGAGATGTCTTGATCACCATTCAAGCCATCTCTACATCAAACTTGTTAGAATTGAGAATTTAGAAGAGATATGGGTGAGAATAAGGGAGATTCGAAGTGTTTGTGTGAAGAACAGAAGAGAAGAACTCCAGAACACAAGAACAAGTTTCTGGACAAAGAGAGAGAGTATAGCAAGAGAGAGGGAGAGAGTAATTCGAAATGGGAGACTAAAGCTCCTTAATTCTATTCATCTGGTTGCATACAGATTATATAGAGGCATTAGACAATGACATAAATAATAAACAAAAGGAAAACAATATAATAAGGCTCTCTGATCCAGTGAAAGTGACAGGACACCAACAGCTCTCTTCTTAAGCTTAACATGTGACTTTCTTCCATATTTGAATTTGAATCCAGCCAAACTCACTCCCAACAGCCTCATTGGTCTCTGAGGATACTCTGGACGAGTTTACATCAGTTCCTTGCCTCTCAAGGAAAGTTAGGGCATAGTTGGTTACTTCTTATCCAAGACTGTACGGAATGTCTTCTCTCTCAAGTAACCGCAGCATCTGATCTTCTCTTTGTCTTCTCTTGTCAATGCATATTCTTATCT
>CAJHQQ010006340.1:0-10177 GCA_905132885.1 Moricandia moricandioides | reverse complement strand
AGCACTTAGGTGATGTGTAGACAAGTTGTGGCCTCGTTAAAAACCTCCCTCCTGGAAAACCTCGTGGGACAAAACCAAAAGCAAGGAAAAGAGCACACACCCCATGTCTTGCCTAGACACTAACTCAGCTTGATGTAGAGATGGCTTGAATGGTGATCAAGACATCTCGGATCAGACCTTGTCCAAGACTTTGTTGTTGTGGATGTGAAGTGAGTAATCCAACAACATTCTCTTTAAGCTTCTTGACTCTGGAACGAGTCATGGGACCTTCAGGAATGGCTAGAGCATCATCACCAAGTTGTTGGTGCAATGTGGCTTCTTGTGGTTCATCTAGACTCTCCTTGTTCTCCTTAGTGATCCGGTCCTTGATCACATCCAATGCACTCTTAAATGTTGCATCCTCAAGCTCTTCAGGTTCAGGTTCATGCTTCCATTCTTTGGTGCTTTCCAGGATCACATCAAAGTCTGTCCATGATGTCTCGGTTTAATCCTCCCATGAACCTGGCCATGGTTGCTTCTCTGTCTTCTTGTATATCAGCTCTCAGCATAAGAGTCTCCATTTCTTTGTAATATTCCTCAACTGATCTACTCCCTTGAGACAGTGTTCTGAGCTTGAAATGTAGTTCTCTGTGATAATGGCTTGGTACAAATCTTTTCCTCATGATCACTTTCATCTGATTCCACGTTTCTATAGGAAAGTCTCCTGCCCTTCTTCTGGCTGTAACGAGATTATCCCACCAACTCAGAGCATACTCTTTGAACTCAGTAGGAGCAAGCTTTAGTTTATATTCTTGAGTGTAATCTCTGCAATTGAACACAAGTTCAATCTTCTTTTCCCATTCCAGATACTCTTCTGGATCAGCGGTGCCTTTAAACTCTGGAATCTTCAGTTTCAACCCTCCTAGAGGATCACTGTTTTGGGGTCTTTCTTCTCTCTCACGCCTCCGTCTTCTGGTGCCATTGGTTCTGTTGGAATGGCTATAATAGCTTTCTGAGGTAGACTGGTTTGGACTCCTCCTAGATCTCTCACGTTCTGAATGAACAACCTCAGCTCTGAAGTTTTCTAGTTTCTGATCCATCAAAGCAGACATCTGTGCAGTTAAGGCTTCCAGTAGAAGTTTATCCATTCCATTGTTTCGATTCTCTTCTTCCCCCATGTTTCCTGACAAGTTCCAATCACTAAACCAGTAAAGATGTCCACAGAAACAGAAAACAATGAAAATGAACTTGGAAAAAACAAGATCAGATTCAGATTTCTATAAGAACCCTAATTCTTTCTCTGCAAATTTCGTGGATCAAGTTCAGTTATTTAACACGTTCAACACTTATTCTAGGTAGATTGTACCCTAATAAACACGTTTCTAAAAAGATTTAAACTTTTAGAACAGATTCGATCATAGAATACGAAAAGTCTAAAAGTTGCAGAACTGGAAAAAACACAACCTGATGATGGAGATCTGCTCTGATACCACTTGATATGATCCTGGGTGAGAGGATCACGTCCCTGAATGCTCTCCAACGATTGTGTTGATGTGATAAGCAATGAATTGAGTTGATACTTCTAAGAGTTGCGGAATGGCTCTCAGACTATCGGTTTGTGCACGCAATGTAAGGAAGAATCCGAAATACACTAGACAAGCTTTTTTTGATCAAACAGGATTCAGAGAATACTTGGTTTTTTTTAGAAAAGAGTTTGATGATTTATTCAGAGTTTCGACCAGAATATAAAGAGAAGAAGACTGTACATGCACAGCTTCTTGGAAACACACAAAACAATTAAAAGAAAGACTAAGTTCAAACTTGAAAATAAGAAAAGACTCTTGGTGTATTCTTGCACGAAATTAAGGATAGAAAATGGGCTTAGATTCATCAAGAGGCTTTTGTATAAGTGTTGTGTCCAA
This sequence comes from Moricandia moricandioides, assembly GCA_905132885.1. Taxonomy (NCBI): domain Eukaryota; kingdom Viridiplantae; phylum Streptophyta; class Magnoliopsida; order Brassicales; family Brassicaceae; genus Moricandia; species Moricandia moricandioides. The sequence goes on along the minus strand of CAJHQQ010006340.1, from coordinate 8,276 downwards.
GCCTCATTAAAAACCTTGTTTGGAAAACCCAATGGGATAAACCCAAAACAAGGAAAAGAGTGCAAGTCACAACACCTCCCTTGATGAATGTCTTAGGTGGCTTGTATCACAACCAGAGTGGTTGGATAAGCACACTCTAGACTGCCCTGAATAGTGTGTAAAAGTTGATGAAGAGCTTTCTGGAATTTCGCTTGTTTAGATCTAGTCATTGGACCAACGGGTACATTTAGATCCTTGTCCTTTGTATCCTCAGGTTCAAGCTGTTCTTTAGCTCCATCTTGGAATTCTTTTAGCTCTGGTCCAAGCTGTTCCATCTCCTTAGTTCCATTGCTTTCTAAGATCACATCACCGGTGTAGGGTCAGTTAAGTTCAATAGAGTCTCTTTAAACACAAGTAATATAGCTGAGTGTTTAGAGTTGAGAGTTCTTTTGATATCACCCATGTTTGCATAGAAGTTGGCTGCTTAGTTCCAGCCGGTTTAGATCATCTCCTTCTTCTTTTGGAGTTGAATCTGATCTTGTTGCACTTCCTTGGGTGTCAAGGGAACCAGAGTAGTCTTCTTGCCCTTGAACAGAAAGGAATGCTTGTTGGTGAAGCCATCATGGATCACACGTCTATCAGATTGCCATGGTCTTCCAAGAAGTATGTGACCAGCTTGCATAGGCAACACATCACACAAGACTTCATCTTCATATCTCCCAATGGCTAAGGGAATGAGAACTTGACTTGAAACCTTCATGGTGACTTCTTCATTCAGCCATTGCAACTTATAAGGCTTGGGATGTCTTTTGAACCTTCAACCCCAACTTCTGGACCATTGTCTCACTCGCAGCATTCACACAACTTCCTCCATCTACAATGAGGCTGCACACTTTTCCTTGGACCAAGCACCGGGTGTAGAAGAGGTTCTCACGCTGCTCTAGCTTTTCAGCCTTGTTTTGCAAGCTTAGAAGTCTTCTTGCTACTAAAAGCTTCCCCTGGACTGGTCCTTCTTCAAGCTCTTCCTCAGTGTCTCTTGGTCAGACTCGGTGTTGTCCTCTCCTGAGGTGTACTCTCCATCTTCCCGTAAGAACATGACTCTCTTGTTGGTACACTCATTGGCATAGTGTCCTCTTCCTTGGCACTTGAAGCACTTGACATCACGAGCTCTGGAACTAGATGCCTCAACCTTGCCTTTGCCCTTGTCAAGAGCACTGATTGGTTTGGCTTCCTCTCTTGGATAGGACTTATTGTCCTTCTGGAATGGTTTAGACTCCTTAGAATAAGGTGTCTTCTCTTCCTTGTTGTGGTGTAACCGGTTAGAGCCATACTGATTGCGTGAGTGTCCCCTCCTCTTGAGTTGTTGCTCAACAAGAATAGCCTTGTGTAGCATCTCTTCAAGCTCCACATAATGTTGCATCTCAACATTGTCTTGTATCTCTCGGTTTAAGCCACAAAGGAACCTTGACATGGTTGCTTCTCTATCCTCTGATATGTTAGCCCTCAGCATGAGCAACTCCATCTCTTGGTAATACTCCTCCACTGATCTTGAACCTTGTGTAAGCTTCCTCAACCGGTGGTGCAAGTCTCTAAGGTAATGGCTTGGACAAACCTCTTGCGCATGATTGACTTCATCTCTGTCCAAGTTTCAACCGGTTCCTCTCCATTCCTTCTACGAGTTGTGAGGTATTGATCCCACCAACTCAAAGCATAGTCATAGAACTCAGTGGCAGCAATTTGAATCTTCTTGTGGTTGGTGTATTGCTTGCACTGGAAGACTAGCTCAATCTTCTTCTCCCACTCAAGATATGCATCCGGATCAGCCTTGCCGTGGAATGGGGGTATTTTGATCTTCAAACCAGCAAGATCATCTCCTTGGTTCACTCTTCTCTCTTGGGCACGCCTAGGTCTTCTTGAGGATGAGCTGAGGTGATCATACTCGTCATCAGTCTCCTCATAGCCATCATGTTCTTGGCGAGTTGTTTGGCGAGTTGCTTGATGTGCGGCTTGTGGTCTCTCTTCTCTCCTAGTCTCTTGGTTTGGTAAGTGACTAGTGGCTCTCCTGATGTCTTCTCTCAACTCCCTTCTGATGTCACTGAGGCTGGTCCTCATCATCTCGGTCATGGTTGCAATCATGTTTTGATTGAGTTGAGCCGACATAGCTTCCATGAGTAGTTTGTTCTTCCGGACAAGTTCAGCTTCTTCTTCAGACTCGGACACCATTGTACCTGCTTAAAGACAAGCAAGACAACCAGTAAATAGTTCTAGGGAAGAAGACAAGCAAAAAGGAAAAAGAAATCGAGTAAAAAGGACAAGAACACAAGCTTACAATGCAAGACAAAAAGTGAAAAGGAAATCGGCTAAGAAAAGGAAATCGATTTCAAGCAAATGGAAAAGCTTCTAATCCTTTCCTAAACTCTTCTAAGCTTTCCTAGCAAACCTAATAAGCTTCTTTTACTCGTGTTCTAGGTGATAAACAACTTAGACACAAGAACAAGGTGATCGACAAAGAAGATGCATGCGGCTAGGGTTACTCTCTCTCTAGGGCTTCCAAAAAAACCAAAAAAGGAAAGTCTAAGAATGCTTGTCTAATCTATTATGAATCTCGAGCAGCCCTAAACAAAGTAGTCTAATGCTTTTTCAAGATGTTAAAGATGAATCTCGGATGAAACAATCAAACAAGACAACAAGAAAACAAACAAGAACAAAAGCAAAGAGGATAGCGAGTACTTCCCCACCAAAGTTGCTCTGATACCACTTGGTGCGTCCCTAGGATGCTCTTTGGTTGATGGGAATGGATAGATCCTTGCAAGAACGAATCAGAGACTCAAGTTCTTCAAGGCGTGTGGATTGAATGGTGACACAAGAGGGATGGATGATCTCTTGATACTCCTAGATGAATAACTTGGATATGACACACCAAACTAAACACCCTTAGGTCTCTGGATACTACACACCAGAACTCGGCACACCTTCTAGAGAGAGAGAGAGCCGTCAAGATGAATGATACTTGTTATTGAAAAGTTGAATGAGTACAAGAGGGTGTGGAGAACCCTTTAAATAAGAAACTAGAGACAAATCCTCTAGGGTTTCGACATTAAGTAAGAAAAGGAAAGAAAGGAAACTATAGTCTAAATTTAACTTAAGCTTAAAATGAAATAAAAATGTAACTTCTTTGAGTCTTGGACCGAGATAGGACTTAGGTGATGTGTAGACAAGTTGTGGCCTCGTTAAAAACCTTCCTCCTGGAAAACCTCGTGGGACAAAACCAAAAGCAAGGAAAAGAGCACGCACCCCATGTCTTGCCTAGACACTAACTCAGTTTGATGTAGAGATGGCTTGAATGGTGATCAAGACATCTTGGATCAGACCTTGTCCAAGACCTTCTTGTTGTGGATGTGAAGTGAGTAATCCAACAACATTCTCCTTAAGCTTCTTGACTCTGGAACGAGTCATGGGACCTTCAGGAATGGCCAGAGCATCATCACCAAGTTGTTGGTGCAATGTGGCTTCCTGTGGCCCATCTAGACTCTCCTTGTTCTCCTTAGTGATCCGGTCCATGATCACATCACTTCAGGATGATTCTAAACTGATTTATGAGTCCAAATCAAGCTTCTTACATCGTGATTCATTCTGATTTTATTAGTATCAAGAAGAAATTGCCAAATCTCCAAACAGGACAAACTGGAATCACTTCGGTTAAAAGTGGGATAACTTCTTCATCATAAGTCAAATGATATTGATTCAACTTCAGGATGATTCTAAACTGATTTATGAGTCCAGATCAAGTTTCTTACATCGTGATTCATTCTGGTTTTATTTTTATCAAGAAGAAATTGCCAAATCTCCAAACAGGGTAAACTGGAATCACTACGGTTAAAAATGGGATAACTTCTTCATCATAACTCCTATGATCTTGAGTCAACTTCAGGGTGATTCGACACTGATTTATGAGTCCATATCAAGCTTCTTACATCGTGATTCATTCTGGTTTTATTAGTATCAAGAAGAAATTGCCAAATCTCTAAACATGGCAAACTGGAATCATTTCGGTTAAAAGTGGGATAACTTCTTCATCATAACTCCAATGATATTGATTCAACTTCAGGGTGATTCTACACTTATTAATGAGTCCAAATCAAGCTTCTTACATCGTGATTCATTCTGGTTTTATTAGTATCAAGAATAAATTCCCAAATCTCCAAACAGGGCAAACTGGAATCACCTCGGTTAAAAGTGGGATAACTTCTTCATCATAAGTCAAATGATATTGATTCAACTTCAGGATGATTCTAAACTGATTTATGAGCCCAGATCAAGTTTCTTACATCGTGATTCATTCTGGTTTTATTTATATCAAGAAGAAATTGCCAAATCTCCAAACAGGGCAAACTGGAATCACTTCGGTTAAAAGTGGGATAACTTCTTCATCATAACTCCAATGATATTTGATGCGTCCCTAGGATGCTCTTTGGTTGATGGGAATGGATAGATCCTTGCAAGAACGAATCAGAGACTCAAGTTCTTCAAGGCGTGTGGATTGAATGGTGACACAAGAGGGATGAATGATCTCTTGATACTCCTAGATGAATGATTTGGATATGACACACCAAACTAAACACCCTTAAGTCTCTGGATATGACACACCAGAACTCGGCACACTTTCTAGAGAGAGAGAGAGCCGTCAAGATGAATGTTACTTGTTTATTAAAAGACTGAATGAATACAAGAGGGTGTTGGGACCTCTTTAAATAAGAAACCAGAGACATGCCTCTAGGGTTTCGACAATGAATCAAAAAAGGAAACTAGAGTTTAACATAAGCTTTTAAATGAAATGAAATAAAATGTAACTTCTATAGTCTTGGACCGAGAATAGCACTTAGGTGATGTGTAGACAAGTTGTGGCCTCGTTAAAAACCTTCCTCCTGGAAAACCTCGTGGGACAAAACCAAAAGCAAGGAAAAGAGCACGCACCCCATGTCTTGCCTAGACACTAACTCAGTTTGGTGTAGAGATGGCTTGAATGGTGATCAAGACATCTCGGATCAAACCTTGTCCAAGAACTTCTTGTTGTGGATGTGAAGTGAGTAATCCAACAACATTCTCCTTAAGCTTCTTGACTCTGGAACGAGTCATGGGACCTTCAGGAATGGCTAGAGCATCATCACCAAGTTGTTGGTGCAATGTGGCTTCATGTGGCTCATCTAGACTCTCCTTGTCCTCCTTAGTGATCCGGTCCATGATCACATCAATATTGATTCAACTTCAGGGTGATTCTACACTTATTAATGAGTCCAAATCAAGCTTCTTACATCGTGATTCATTCTGGTTTTATTAGTATCAAGAATAAATTCCCAAATCTCCAAACAGGGCAAACTGGAATCACTTTGGTTAAAAGTGGGATAACTTCTTCATCATAAGTCAAATGATATTGATTCAACTTCAGGATGATTCTAAACTGATTTATGAGCCCAGATCAAGTTTCTTACATCGTGATTCATTCTGGTTTTATTTATATCAAGAAGAAATTGCCAAATCTCCAAACAGGGCAAACTGGAATCACTTCGGTTAAAAGTGGGATAACTTCTTCATCATAACTCCAATGATATTGATTCAAATTCAGGGTGATTCTACACTGATTAATGAGTCCAAATCAAGCTTCTTACATCGTGATTCATTCTGGTTTTATTAGTATCAAGAATAAATTCCCAAATCTCCAAACAGGACAAACTGGAATCACTTCGGTTAAAAGTGGGATAACTTCTTCATCATAAGTCAAATGATAATGATTCAACTTCAGGATGATTCTAAATTGATTTATGAGCCCAGATCAAGTTTCTTACATCGTGATTCATTCTGGTTTTATTTGTATCAAGAAGAAATTGCCAAATCTCCAAACAGGGCAAACTGGAATCACTTCGGTTAAAAGTGGGATAACTTCTTCATCATAACTCCAATGATATTGATTCAACTTCAGGGTGATTCTACACTGATTAATGAGTCCAAATCAAGCCTCTTACATCGTGATTCATTCTGGTTTTATTAGTATCAAGAATAAATTCCCAAATCTCCAAACAGGACAAACTGGAATCACTTCGGTTAAAAGTGGGATAACTTCTTCATCATAAGTCCAATGATATTGATTCAACTTCAGGATGATTCTAAACTGATTTATGAGTCCAAATCAAGTTTCTTACATCGTGATTCATTCTGGTTTTATTTTTATCAAGAAGAAATTGCCAAATCTCCAAACATGGTAAACTGGAATCACTACGGTTAAAAGTGGGATAACTTCTTCATCATAAGTCCAATGATATTGATTCAACTTTAGGATGATTCTACACTGATTGATGAGTCCAAATCAAGCTTCTTACATCGTGATTCATTCTGATTTTATTAGTATCAAGAATAAATTCCCAAATCTCCAAACATGGCAAACTGGAATCACTTCGGTTAAAAGTGGGATAACTTCTTCATCATAAGTCAAATGATATTGATTCAACTTCAGGATGATTCTAAACTGATTTATGAGTCCAGATCAAGTTTCTTACATCGTGATTCATTCTGTTTTTATTTTTATCAAGAAGAAATTGCCAAATCTCCAAACAGGGCAAACTGGAATCACTTCGGTTAAAAGTGGGATAACTTCTTCATCATAAGTCAAATGATATTGATTCAACTTCAGGATGATTCTACACTGATTAATGAGTCCAAATCAAGCTTCTTACATCGTGATTCATTCTGGTTTTATTAGTATCAAGAAGAAATTGTCAAATCTCCAAACAGGGCAAACTGGAATCATTTCGGTTAAAAGTGGGATAACTTCTTCATCATAACTCCAATGATATTGATTCAAATTCAGGGTGATTCTACACTTATTAATGAGTCCAAATCAAGCTTCTTACATCGTGATTCATTCTGGTTTTATTAGTATCAAGAATAAATTCCCAAATCTCCAAACAGGACAAACTGGAATCACTTCGGTTAAAAGTGGGATAACTTCTTCATCATAAGTCAAATGATATTGATTCAACTTCAGGATGATTCTACACTAATTAATGAGTCCAAATCAAACTTCTTACATTGTGATTCATTCTGTTTTTATTAGTATCAAGAAGAAATTGCCAAATCTCCAAACAGGGCAAACTGGAATCACTTCGGTTAAAATTGGGATAACTTCTTCATCATAACTCCAATGATATTGATTCAACTTCAGGGTGATTCTACACTGATTAATGAGTCCAAATCAAGCTTCTTACATCGTGATTCATTCTGGTTTTGTTAGTATCAAGAATAAATTCCCAAATCTCCAAACAGGACAAACTGGAATCACTTCGGTTAAAAGTGGGATAACTTCTTCATCATAAGTCAAATGATATTGATTCAACTTCAGGATGATTCTAATCTGATTTATGAGCCCAGATCAAGTTTCTTACATCGTGATTCATTCTGGTTTTATTTGTATCAAGAAGAAATTGCCAAATCTCCAAACAGGGCAAACTGGAATCACTTCGGTTAAAAGTGGGATAACTTCTTCATCATAACTCCAATGATATTGATTCAACTTCAGGGTGATTCTACACTGATTAATGAGTCCAAATCAAGCTTCTTACATCGTGATTCATTCTGGTTTTATTAGTATCAAGAATAAATTCCCAAATCTCCAAACTGGACAAACTGGAATCACTTCGGTTAAAAGTGGGATAACTTCTTCATCATAAGTCCAATGATATTGATTCAACTTCAGGATGATTCTAAACTGATTTATGAGTCCAGATCAAGTTTCTTACATCATGATTCATTCTGGTTTTATTTTTATCAAGAATAAATTGCCAAATCTCCAAACAGGGTAAACTGGAATCACTACGATTAAAAGTGGGATAACTTCTTCATAATAAGTCCAATGATATTGATTCAACTTTAGGATGATTCTACACTGATTGATGAGTCCAAATCAAGCTTTTTACATCGTTATTCATTCTGATTTTATTAGTATCAAGAATAAATTCCCAAATCTCCAAACAGGACAAACTGGAATCACTTCGGTTAAAAGTGGGATAACTTCTTCATCATAAGTCAAATGATATTGATTCAACTTCAGGATGATTCTAAACTGATTTATGAATCCAAATCAAGCTTCTTACATCGTGATTCATTCTGATTTTATTAGTATCAAGAAGAAATTGCCAAATCTCCAAACAGGACAAACTGGAATCACTTCGGTTAAAAGTGGGATAACTTCTTCATCATAAGTCAAATGATATTGATTCAACTTCAGGATGATTCTAAACTGATTT
>CAJHQQ010006339.1:0-10188 GCA_905132885.1 Moricandia moricandioides | reverse complement strand
AAGAAGTTATCCCACTTTTAACCGAATTGATTCCAGTTTGCCCTGTTTGGAGATTTGACAATTTTCTTCTTGATACAAATAAAACCATAATGAATCACGATGTAAGAAACTTGATCTGGACTCATGAATCAGTTTAGATTCATCCTGAAGTTGAATTCAATATCATTGGACTTATGATGAAGGAAGTTATCCCACTTTTAACCGAAGTGATTCCAGTTTGCCCTTTTTGGAGATTTTGGCAATTTCTTCTTGATACAATAAAACCAGAGTGAATCACGATGTAAGAAGCTTGATTTGGACTCATTAAACAGTGGTAGATCATCCTGAAGTTGAATCAATATCAATTGGACTTATGATGAAAGAAGTTATCCCACTTTTAACCGAAGTGATTCTATTTTACCATGTTTGGAATTGCAATTTCTTCTTGATACAAATAAAACCAGAATGAATCATGATGTAAGAAACTTGATCTGGACTCATAATCAGTGTAGAAGTCACCCTGAAAGTTGATCAATATCATTGGAGTTATGATGAAGAAGTATCCCACTTTTAACCGAATTGATTCCAGTTTGCCATGTTTGGAGATTTGACAATTTCTTCTTTGGATACTAAATAAAACCAGAATGAATCACGATGTAAGAATCTTGATTTGGACTCATAAATCAGTGTCGAATCACCCTGAAGTTGACTCAAGATCATAGGAGTTATGATGAAGAAAGTTATCCCACTTTTAACTGAAGTGATTCCAGTTTGCCCTGTTTGGAGATTTGGGATTTTATTCTTGATACTAATAAAACCAGAATGAATCATGATGTAAGTATCTTGATTTGGACTCATTAATCAGTGTATAATCACCCTGAAGTTGAATCACTATCATTGGAGTTATGATGAAGAAGTTATCCCACTTTTTAACCGGAAGTGATTCCAGTTTGCCCTGTTTGGAGATTTGGCAATTTCTTCTTGATACTAATAAACCAGAATGAATCACGATGTAGAAGCTTGATTTGGACTCATTAATCAGTGTCGAATCACCCTGAAGTTGACTCAAGATCATAGGAGTTATGATGAAGAAGTTATCCCACTTTTAACCGAAGTGATTCCAGTTTGCCATGTTTAAAGATTTGGCAATTTCTTCTTGATACTAATAAAACCAGAATGAATTACGATGTAAGAATCTTGATTTGGACTCATAAATCAGTGTCGAATCACCCTGAAGTTGACTCAAGATCATAGGAGTTATGATGAAGAAGTTATCCCACTTTTAACCGAAGTGATTCCAGTTTGCCATGCTTGGAGATTTGGGAATTTATTCTTGATACTAATAAAACTAGAATGAATCACGATGTAAGAAGCTTGATTTGGACTCATTAATCAGTGTAGAATCACCCTGAAGTTGAATCAATATCATTGGAGTTATGATGAAGAAGTTATCCCACTTTTAACCGAAGTGATTCCAGTTTGCCCTGTTTGGAGATTTGACAATTTCTTCTTGATACAAATAAAACCAGAATGAATCACGATGTAAGAAAATTGATCTGGACTCATGAATCAGTTTAGAATCATCCTGAAGTTGAATCAATATCATTGGACTTATGATGAAGAAGTTATCCCACTTTTAACCGAAGTGATTCCAGTTTGCCCTTTTTTGAGATTTGGCAATTTCTTCTTGATACAAATAAAACCAGAATGAATCACGATGTAAGAAACTTGATCTGGACTCATGAATCAGATTAGAATCATCCTGAAGTTTAATCAATATCATTGGACTTATGATGAAGAAGTTATCCCACTTTTAACCGAAGTGATTCCAGTTTGTCCTGTTTGGAGATTTGGGAATTTATTCTTGATACTAATAAAACCAGAATGAATCACGATGTAAGAAGCTTGATTTGGACTCATTACTGTTGAGACATGATCTGATCAAGGAGAGTCATTGACGGTTATGCAAGAAGAGGAGCAGATCAGTTATGAAGCTAAGTGAGGAATGATGAAGCATTGGAACAAGGCGGCTTCTAGAGTGAGGTGATTGGTACAATGGCTGAAGCATCATCATGAGGTTCAGTAGCTTGGTGTGTTCCCTTGAAGCAGAAGGAGTCAAGACTCAGTATGTATCTATCAAGGAAGATGAGAAGAAGCGAGCACTTGATCACAACAAGGAGGTTGTGAGAAAGGGGGAGCAACAAGGTCTGTCCAAAGATGGTAGATGGTAGATGGTTGAGAAGATGGTAGAGTGTGCAGTCTTAAGGTGTAGGCATGTATGGATTTGGCATGGACGGATGTACTCGGACCATACGGATCCATACACGACCAAAGTGGCCTTAAGATGCATAAAACCCATCTCTAAGGTGATGCTCATCTATTGCATCACATGAGGGCCATGATCCAGGGTCTTTGTGTGTCCATCACACTGATGAGAACACAAATACCCACTGGCCAATCCCTAGGCCTTGAGGAACCTACTCTTTTTCCCTCATCAAGGTTTTATCCCAAAAAGGGTTTTCTTTGGTGAGGTTTTTAATGAGGGGATTCTTCAAGGTTCCAAGCTTGACTTAGGATCACTAGAGTCAAGCTTGAGGGGGAGTGTTAACTTGAAGAGATGAAATGGAGCCAAAGTATGAGTTTGGGTGGAGTTTCGGTCCCGTGCAAAGTTAGGGCAAGACCTCCGGAGATTGTCTAAAGAAGGCTTTAGGAGTGTTTAAAGATGTGCAAAGCTAGGGTCAAGTCCAGGAGGGACTTAGACACCATTTAGAGACATTTGGGAGGAGATGGTCGACCGTGCAAAAATAGGGCGAACCGTACGGACTTGTACGGACCGTGCAAAAATAGGGCGACCCAAAGAAGTTCCCAAATGACCTTTAAAGATGGTTGGGGAGTTTGTGCAAAAATAGGGCGAGTGGTACGGACAGGAGGTCCGTACCATCGACCGTGCAAAGATAGGGCGAAATGCTTTCCCGGGATGAACCTGAAATGAAGCCGTGCAAACTTAGGGCACAAGTGATGCTTGTTCTGGTCAAGAGGAATCAAAATGGCATCAAGAAGATACCTTGGGCGCCCTGGCTGGTCAAGGAACAGGCTGGCACTTGCTGTAAAGAAAGACCAGCCTTGACTAAGAATCTGGACAGATACATGGGCAGATGAAGAGGAGCCTTAGACCAGCCAATAAGAGATCAGGCGCCAGCTTTCCTTGTTTGAATTAAAGCAACCTTATCCATCCAGCAAGCTCCAGCAACATCAAGACCAGTCTACTCTAATCTAAACCATCCATTTCATTAAGCATTTCTGTCCATAGGATTTAGGTTATGCTGTATGTTTAGTAAGTGACTATATAAGCTTCCTATTGTCGATTTGTATCAGCTTAAGCTGAATGGGGGATTTCCCCTTCTCTTCATAATAAATCAGTGTGTGTTCTTAGATCAGAATCCCTTAATCTCTCCCTTTCTTAAACTCTAATACACTTAATCTCTCTTATACACTCTAATCTCTCTTATACTCTTGTTTCTGATCTGAGTTCATACACATATCATCAGATCTTTCTCATAACCAAAACAAGTCTATCTCTGCCTTTAAGAGGCGTGTTGTTCATCACTCTCTCACACATCATTGCTCTCTGACTTTCCAACAATTACGCAGTTTAGAATCATCCTGAAGTTGAATCAATATCATTGGAGTTATTATGAATAAGTTATCCCACTTTTAACCGAATTGATTCCAGTTTGCCATGTTTGGAGATTTGGCAATTTCTTCTTGATACTAATAAAACCAGAATGAATCACGATGTAAGAATCTTGATTTGGACTCATAAATCAGTGTCGAATCACCCTGAAGTTGACTCAAGATCATAGGAGTTATGATGAAGAAGTTATCCCACTTTTAACCGAAGTGATTCCAGTTTGCCCTGTTTGGAGATTTGGGAATTTATTCTTGATACTAATAAAACCAGAATGAATCACGATGTAAGAAGCTTGATTTGGACTCATTAATCAGTGTAGAATCACCCTGAAATTGAATCAATATCATTGGAGTTATGATGAAGAAGTTATCCCACTTTTAACCGAAGTGATTCCAGTTTGCCCTGTTTGGAGATTTGGCAATTTCTTCTTGATACAAATAAAACCAGAATGAATCACGATGTAAGAAACTTGATCTGGACTCATGAATCAGATTAGAATCATCCTGAAGTTTAATCAATATCATTGGACTTATGATGAAGAAGTTATCCCACTTTTAACCGAAGTGATTCCAGTTTGCCCTGTTTGGAGATTTGGGAATTTATTCTTGATACTAATAAAACCAGAATGAATCACGATGTAAGAAGCTTGATTTGGACTCATTACTCAGTTTAGAATCACCCTGAAGTTGAATCAATATCATTGGAGTTATGATGAAGAAGTTATCCCACTTTTAACCGAATTGATTCCAGTTTGCCCTGTTTGGAGATTTGGCAATTACTTCTTGATACTAATAAAACCAGAATGAATCACGATGTAAGAAGCTTGATTTGGACTCTTTAATCAGTGTCGAATCACCCTGAAGTTGACTCAAGATCATAGGAGTTATGATGAAGAAGTTATCCCACTTTTAACCGAAGTGATTCCAGTTTGCCCTGTTTGGAGATTTGGCAATTTCTTCTTGATACTAATAAAACCAGAATGAATCACGATGTTAGAAGCTTGATTTGGACTCATTAATCAGTGTCGAATCACCCTGAAGTTGACTCAAGATCATAGGAGTTATGATGAAGAAGTTATCCCACTTTTAACCGAAGTGATTCCAGTTTGCCATGTTTAAAGATTTGGCAATTTCTTCTTGATACTAATAAAACCAGAATGAATCACGATGTAAGAATCTTGATTTGGACTCATAAATCAGTGTCGAATCACCCTGAAGTTGACTCAAGATCATAGGAGTTATGATGAAGAAGTTATCCCACTTTTAACCGAAGTGATTCCAGTTTGCCATGTTTGGAGATTTGGGAATTTATTCTTGATACTAATAAAACCAGAATGAATCACGATGTAAGAAGCTTGATTTGGACTCATTAATCAGTGTAGAATCACCCTGAAGTTGAATCAATATCATTGGAGTTATGATGAAGAAGTTATCCCACTTTTAACCGAAGTGATTCCAGTTTGCCCTGTTTGGAGATTTGACAATTTCTTCTTGATACAAATAAAACCAGAATGAATCACGGTTGTAAGTAACTTGATCTGGACTCATGAATCAGTTTAGAATCATCCTGAAGTTGAATCAATATCATTGGACTTATGATGAAGAAGTTATCCCACTTTTAACCGAAGTGATTCCAGTTTGCCCTGTTTGGAGATTTGGCAATTTCTTCTTGATACAAATAAAACCAGAATGAATCACGATGTAAGAAACTTAATCTGGACTCATGAATCAGATTAGAATCATCCTGAAGTTTAATCAATATCATTGGACTTATGATGAAGAAGTTATCCCACTTTTAACCGAAGTGATTCCAGTTTGCCCTGTTTGGAGATTTGGGAATTTATTCTTGATACTAATAAAACCAGAATGAATCACGATGTAAGAAGCTTGATTTGGACTCATTACGCAGTTTAGAATCACCCTGAAGTTGAATCAATATCATTGGAGTTATGATGAATAAGTTATCCCACTTTTAACCGAATTGATTCCAGTTTGCCATGTTTGGAGATTTGGCAATTTCTTCTTGATACTAATAAAACCAGAATGAATCACGATGTAAGAATCTTGATTTGGACTCATAAATCAGTGTCGAATCACCCTGAAGTTGACTCAAGATCATAGGAGTTATGATGAAGAAGTTATCCCACTTTTAACCGAAGTGATTCCAGTTTGCCCTGTTTGGAGATTTGGGAATTTATTCTTGATACTAATAAAACCAGAATGAATCACGATGTAAGAAGCTTGATTTGGACTCATTAATCAGTGTAGAATCACCCTGAAATTGAATCAATATCATTGGAGTTATGATGAAGAAGTTATCCCACTTTTAACCGAAGTGATTACAGTTTGCCCTGTTTGGAGATTTGGCAATTTCTTCTTGATACAAATAAAACCAGAATGAATCACGATGTAAGAAACTTGATCTGGACTCAAGAATCAGATTACAATCATCCTGAAGTTTAATCAATATCATTGGACTTATGATGAAGAAGTTATCCCACTTTTAACCGAAGTGATTCCAGTTTGCCCTGTTTGGAGATTCGGGAATTTATTCTTGATACTAATAAAACCAGAATGAATCACGATGTAAGAAGCTTGATTTGGACTCATTACTCAGTTTAGAATCACCCTGAAGTTGAATCAATATCATTGGAGTTATGATGAAGAAGTTATCCCACTTTTAACCGAATTGATTCCAGTTTGCCCTGTTTGGAGATTTGGCAATTATTTCTTGATACTAATAAAACCAGAATGAATCACGATGTAAGAAGCTTGATTTGGACTCTTTAATCAGTGTCGAATCACCCTGAAGTTGACTCAAGATCATAGGAGTTATGATGAAGAAGTTATCCCACTTTTAACCGAAGTGATTCCAGTTTGCCATGTTTGGAGATTTGGCAATTTCTTCTTGATACTAATAAAACCAGAATGAATCACGATGTAAGAATCTTGATTTGGACTCATAAATCAGTGTCGAATCACCCTGAAGCTGACTCAAGATCATAGGAGTTATGATGAAGAAGTTATCCCACTATTAACCGAAGTGATTCCAGTTTTGCCCTGTTTGGAGATTTGGGAATTTATTCTTCATACTAATAAAACCAGAATGAATCACGATGTAAGAATCTTGATTTGGACTCATTAATCAGTGTAGAATCACCCTGAAGTTGAATCAATATCATTGGAGTTATGATAAAGAAGTTATCCCACTTTTAACCGAAGTGATTCCAGTTTGCCCTGTTTGGAGATTTGACAATTTCTTCTTGATACAAATAAAACCAGAATGAATCACGATGTAAGAAACTTGATCTGGACTCATGAATCAGTTTAGAATCATCCTGAAGTCGAATCAATATCATTGGACTTATGATGAAGAAGTTATCCCACTTTTAACCGAAGTGATTCCAGTTTGCCCTGTTTGGAGATTTGGCAATTTCTTCTTGATACAAATAAAACCAGAATGAATCACGATGTAAGAAGCTTGATTTGGACTCATAAAACAGTGTAGAATCATCCTGAAGTTGAATCAATATCATTGGACTTATGATGAAGAAGTTATCCCACTTTTAACTGTAGTGATTCTAGTTTACCCTGTTTGGAGATTTGGCAATTTCTTCTTGATACAAATAAAACCAGAATGAATCATGATGTAAGAAACTTTATCTGGACTCATAAATAAGTTTAGAATCATCCTGAAGTTTAATCAATATCATTGAACTTATGATGAAGAAGTTATCCCACTTTTAACCGAAGTGATTCCAGTTTGTCCTGTTTGGAGATTTGGGAATTTATTCTTGATACTAATAAAACCAGAATGAATCACGAGGTAAGAAGCTTGATTTGGACTCATTAATCAGTGTAGAATCACCCTTATGTTGAATCAATATCATTGGAGTTATGATGAAGAAGTTATCCCACTTTTAACCGAAGTGATTCCAGTTTGCCCTGTTTGGAGATTTGGGAATTTATTCTTAATACTAATCAAACCAGAATGAATCACGATATAATAATGATGCGTCCCTAGGATGCTCTTTGGTTGATGGGAATGGATAGATCCTTGCAAGAACGAATCAGAGACTCAAGTCCTTCAAGGCGTGTGGATTGAATGGTGACACTAGAGGGATGGATGATCTCTTGATACTCCTAGATGAATAACTTGGATATGACACACCAAACTAAACACCCTTAGGTCTCTGGATACTACACACCAGAACTCGACACACTTTCTAGAGAGAGAGCCGTCAAGATGAATGATACTTGTTTATTAAAAGGCTGGATGAGTACAAGAGGGTGTAGAGAACCCTTTAAATAAGAAACCAGAGAACATGCTCTCTAGGGTTTCGACATTAAGCAAGAAAAGGAAAGAAAGGAAACTATAGTCTAAGTTTAACATAAGCTTAAAATGAAATAAAAATGTAACTTCTTTTAGCCTTGGACCGAGATAGGGCCTAAGTGATGTGAAGACAAGTTGTGGCCTCGTTAAAAACCTTCCTCCGGAAAACCTCATGGGACAAAACCAAAAGCAAGGAAAAGAGCACGCACCCCATGTCTTGCCTAGACACTAACTCAGTTTGATGTAGAGATGGCTTGAATGGTGATCAAGACATCTCGGATCAGACTTTGTCCAAGACTTTCTTGTTGTGGATGTGAAGTGAGTAATCCAACAACATTCTCCTTAAGCTTCTTGACTCTGGAACGAGTCATGGGACCTTCAGGAATGGCTAGAGCATCATCACCAAGTTGTTGATGCAATGTGGCTTCATGTGGCTCATCTAGACTCTCCTTGTTCTCCTTAGTGATCCGGTCCATGATCACATCATCCCCTCCCTCTTGAAAAGGATTTGTCCTCAAATCAGGTTCATCTACAGCAAAAGGAGCCAAGTCAGTGACATTGAAGCTATTTGATACATCATACTTACCTTGGAGATCAAGTTTGTAGGCATTGTCATTGATCTTGTGGATGATCTCAAAGGGTCCATCAACCCTTGGCATCAGCTTGGACTTCCTCTCGTTGGGGAACCTATCCTT
Source organism: Moricandia moricandioides (assembly GCA_905132885.1). Lineage (NCBI taxonomy): Eukaryota > Viridiplantae > Streptophyta > Magnoliopsida > Brassicales > Brassicaceae > Moricandia > Moricandia moricandioides. The sequence continues at coordinate 1,491 of CAJHQQ010006339.1, read as the reverse complement.
CCTCAGGTGCAACCAAACTTGGTCACCAACTTCAAAGGTCCTCACACGTCTCCCCTTGTTAGCTTGCTTCTCATAAAGCTTGGTCTTCTGCTCAATGTTTTGTCTAGCCTTCTCATGAATCTGTTGGACCATCTCTGCTTTCTTCTTGCCATCTAGACTTATCCTTTCACACTCAGGTAAAGGCATTAGATCCAAAGGAGAGGTGGGATTGAACCCATAAACAATCTCAAAAGGGGAATACTTAGAAGCAGAATGCATAGCATGATTGTATGCAAATTCACAATGTGGTAAGTATTCTTCCCATGTCCTTAAGTTCTTTCTAATGAATGCACGCAGGAGTGTTCCTAAAGTCCTATTAACTACCTCAGTTTGCCCATCAGTTTGTGGATGACATGTAGTGGAAAACAATAGCTTAGTGCCTAGCTTAGACCAAAGTGTCTTCCAGAAGTAACTAAGAAACTTAGTGTCCCTATCAGAAACTATAGTTCTAGGCATGCCATGCAAACGTACAACCTCTTTAAAGAACAAGTTAGCTACATGTAATGCATCATCAGTCTTGTGACAAGCTATGAAATGTGCCATCTTAGAGAACCTATCAACAACAACAAAGATAGAATCCTTTCCAGTTCTAGTTCTAGGCAAACCAACAATAAAGTCCATAGAGATGTCATTCCAGGGATGGTGTGGAATGGGTAAAGGAGTATACAAACCCTGGGATTGAACTTGGGACTTGGCATGCTTGCAAGTAGCACACCTTCCACAGATTCTCTCCACATCTCTCTTCATGTGCGGCCAATAGAAGTGATCCTGTAAAACTTTCAAGGTCTTGGCAATCCCAAAGTGTCCCATTAGACTGCCCCCATGGGATTCCCTGACAAAAAGATCTCTCAAAGAACAATTAGGCACACACAATCTATTGTCATAGAACAAGTAGCCTTCATTTCTAAAGTAATGCCCTGCAGCAAACTTAGCACATGAAGCATAAGCTTCCTTGAAATCATTGTCAGTATCATACATATCTTTATCTTGCTCAAACCCAAGCAACTTAGCATCTAGGTGGTCAAGAGAACATACCTCCGAGATAGTGCATCAGCAACTACATTCTCCTTACCTTGTTTATACTTGATCACTATGGGAAGGTCTCAATGAATTCAACCCACCCTTGCGTGTCTCTTGCTAAGTTACTCTGCCCTTTGTAGATACTTTAGGGACTCATGATCAGTGTGAATGACAAACTGCCTTGGGCCACAAGTAGTTTGCCACGTTTGTAATGCCCTCACCAGGCATAGAGTCCTTGTCATAGGTTGCATAAGTTGAGAGTGCTCCTCCAAGCTTCTCACTGAAGTAATGCAATGGGTTTCCTATCCTGCATCAACACAGCACCAATTCCAATTCCTGAGGCATCACATTCTATTTCAAAACGTTTTAGCAAAGTCAGGAAGCATAAGAAGAGGTGATTGAGTAAGCTTCTCTTTTAGGCTCTGGAAAGCC
>CAJHQQ010006338.1:0-10192 GCA_905132885.1 Moricandia moricandioides | reverse complement strand
TTCTTTAAACACAAGTAAGATAGCAGATTGTTTAGAGTTGAGAGTTCTTTTGATATCACCCATGTTTGCATAGAAGTTTGGCTGCTTAGTTTCCAGCCGGTTTTAGATCAATCTCCTTCTTCTTTTGGAGTTGAATCTGATCTTTTTGTACTTCCTTGGGTGTCAAGGGAACCAGGGTGGTCTTGCGGCCCTTGAATTCAAAGGAGTGCTTGTTGGTGAAGCCATCATGGATGACTCGGCGATCAGATTGCCAAGGTCTTCCAAGAAGTATGTGACCAGCTTGCATAGGCAACACATCACACAAGACTTCATCTTCATATCTCCCAATGGCTAAGGGGGTAAGAACTTGACTTGAAACCTTCATGGTGCCTTCTTCATTCAGCCATTGTAACCGGTATGGCTTGGGATGTTTCTGAACCTTCAATCCCAACTTCTGGACCATTGTTACACTTGCAGCATTCACACAACTACCTCCATCAACAATGAGGCTGCACACTTTTCCTTGGACCAAGCACCGGGTGTAGAAGAGGTTCTCACGCTGCTCTAGCTCCTCAGCCTTGTTTTGCAAGCTTAGAAGCCTTCTTGCTACTTAAAGCTTTCCCTGGACTGGTCCTTCTTCATGCTCTTCTTCAGTGTCTTCTTCAGTGTCTTCTGCACTTACAACAAAGCCTAGGAAAACCAAGTTATATGTGCAAAAGGTGCACTTCTTCAAGTTGGCATAAAGCTTTTCACTCCTTAAAACATTCAAGACAGCCCTAAGATGATCTAGATGTTCTTCTAAGTTCTTGCTATATACTAAGATGTCATCAAAGTATACTACAACAGAAATGCCTATGAATGATCTAAGAACATGATTCATTAACCTCATGAATGTACTAGGTGCATTGGTTAATCCAAATGGCATAACTAACCACTCATATAATCCATGTTTAGTTTTAAATGCAGTCTTCCATTCATCTCCTTCTTTCATCCTAATCTGATGATAACCACTTTTTAAATCAATCTTAGAAAAGATGCAAGAACCATGTAATTCATCAAGCATATCATCAAGTCTAGGGATAGGGTAGCGATACTTCACTGTGATGTTGTTGATTGATCTACAATCAACACACATACGCCATGTACCATCCTTCTTAGGCACTAGGAGCACTGGTACAGCACATGGGCTCAAACTTTCTCGGATATAGCCCTTCTCCATGAGTTCCTCTACTTGTCTTTGCAACTCCTTGGTCTCCACCGGGTTTGTTCTGTATGCTGGACGGTTTGGAAGTGTAGATCCTGGAACAAAGTCTATCTGGTGCTCAATCCCTCTCAAAGGTGGTAAACCAATGGGATTGTCTTCTGGAAATACATCTTGAAACTCCTGCAAAAGAGAAACCATTTCACTCGGATACACCGGTGTAGAATCTGTTAAGTTCAAAAGAGTCTCTTTAAACACAAGTAAGATAGCAGATTGTTTAGAGTGGAGAGTTCTTTTGATATCACCCATGTTAGCATAGAAGTTTGGCTGCTTAGTTCCAGCCGGTTTTAGATCAATCTCCTTTCTCTTTTGGAGTTGAATCTGATCTTGTTGTACTTCCTTGGGTGTCAAGGGAACCAGGGTGGTCTTGCGTCCCTTGTACTCAAAGGAGTGCTTGTTGGTGTAGCCATCATGGATAACTCGGCGATCAGATTGCCAAGGTCTTCCAAGAAGTATGTGACCAGTTTCCATAGGCAACACATCACACAAGACTTCATCTTCATATCTCCCAATGGCTAAGGGAATAAGAACTTGACTTGAAACCTTCATGGTGCCTTCTTCATTCAGCCATTGTAACCGGTAAGGCTTGGGATGTTTCTGAACCTTCACTCCCAACTTCTTGACCATTGTTTCACTCGCAGCATTCACACAGCTTCCTCCATCAACAATGAGGCTGCACACTTTTCCTTGGACCAAGCACCGGGTGTAGAAGAGGTTCTCACGTTGCTCTAGCTCCTCAGCCTTGTTTTGCAAGCTTAGAAGCCTTCTTGCTACTAAAAGCTTCCCCTGGACTGGTCCTTCTTCATGTTCTTCTTCAGTGTCTTCTTCGTCAGACTCGGTGTTGTCATCTGCTGAGGCATACTCTCCATCTTCCAGCAAGATCATGACTCTCTTGTTGGTACATTCATTGGCATAATGTCCTCTTCCTTGGCACTTGAAACACTTGACATCACGAGCTCTGGAACTAGAAGCTTCAACCTTGCCTTTGCCCTTGTCTAGAGCACTGCTTGGTTTGGTCTCTTCTCTTGGATAGGACTTGTTATCCTTCTGGAACGGTTTAGACTCCTTAGGATAAGGTGACTTCTCTTCCTTGGTGTTGTGTACCGGTTAGAGCCATATTGGTTGCGTGAATGTCCCCTCCTCTTGAGCTGTTGTTCCACAAGAATGGCCTTGTGTAGCATCTCTTCAAGCTCCACATAATGTTGCATCTCAACATTGTCTTGTATCTCTCGGTTTAAACCACAAAGGAACCTTGACATGGTTGCTTCTCTATCTTCTGATATGCTAGCTCTTAGCATGAGTAACTCCATCTCTTGGTAATACTCCTCCACTGATCTTGATCCTTGGGTAAGTTTCCTAAGCCGGTGGTGCAAGTCTCTGTGGTAATGACTTGGAACAAACCTCTTGCGCATGATAGACTTCATCTCTGTCCAAGTCTCAACTGGTTCCTCTCCATTCCTCCTACGAGTTGTGATGTACTGATCCCACCAACTTAAAGCATAGTCATAGAACTCAGTGGCAGCAATCTGAATCTTCTTGTGGTTTGTGTACTGCTTACACTGAAAGACTAACTCAATCTTCTTCTCCCACTCAAGGTAGGCATCCGGATAAGCTTTGCCATGGAATGGGGGTATCTTGATCTTCAAACCAGCAAGCTCATCTCCCTGGTTCATCCTTCTCTCTTGGACACGCCTAGGTCTTCTTGAGGATGAACTGAGGTGCTCATACTCATTGTCAGTCTCCTCATAACCATCATGCTCTTGGCGAGTTGCATGAGGTCTCTCTTCTCTCCTAGTCTCTCGGTTTGGCACTTGACTAGTAGCTCTCCTGATGTCTTCTCTGAGCTCCCTCCGGATGTCATTGAGGTTGGTCCTCATCATCTCGGTCATGGTTGCCAACATGTTCTGGTTGAGTTGATTTGTCATAGCCTCCATGAGAAGCTTGTTCTTCCTGACGAGTGCAGCTTCTTCTTCAGACTCGGAGCCCATGTTTCCTGCACAAGGATAAACAAAACAACCAGTAAAAGGTTTCTAGGTAACAAGACAAGCAAAAAGGAAAAAGAAAACAAGCTTGTTTTGCAAGACAAAAGCAAAAAGGAGAATCAGCTAAGTTAAAAGGAAAAGATCAAGCAAAAAGGAAAAACTTCTAAACTTTTTCCTAATCTCTTCTAAGGTTTTCTAGCACCCTAACAGCCTTAATCTACTCGTGTTCAAGGTGATAAACAAGTTAAACAGATGAACAAAGTGATCGACAAAGGTGAGACATGCGGCTAGGGTTACTCTCTCTCTAGGGTTTCCGCAAAAAACCAAAAAGGAAAGTTTTAAAATCCTTGTCTAATCTTCTATGCAACTCGAGCAGCCCTAAACAAATTAGTTCTATTGCTTATTCAAGGTGATAGAGATGACACACGGATGAAACAAAAAGAAACAAGAGAGGATAGCGAGTACTTCCCAACCAAAGTTGCTCTGATACCACTTGATGCGTCCCTAGGATGCTCTTTGGTTGATGTGATGCGTCCCTAGGATGCTCTTTGGTTGATGGGAATGGATAATCCTTGCAAGAACGAATCAAAAGACTCAAGTCCTTCAAGGCGTGTGGATTGGATGGTGACACAAGAGGGATGAATGAACTCTTGATACTCCTAGATGAATGGTTCGGATATTACACACCAAACTAAACACCCTTAAGCTCTGGATATGACACACCAGAACTCGGCACACTTCTTTTAGAGAGAGAGAGAGAGCCGCAAAAGATGAATAACTTCAATAGAAAAGGTTGCGTGAGTACAATAGGGCATAAGGGACCCTTTAAATAAGAAACCAGAGATATGCCTCTAGGGTTTCGACAATGATTCAAAAAAGGAAAGAAATAAAAACTATAGTCTAAAGTTTAAAATGAAATAACAAGTAACTTCTATTAGACTTGGACCGAGTGTAGCACTTAGGTGATTTGTAGACATGTTGTGGCCTCGTTAAAAACCTTCCTTCTAGAAAACCTCGTGGGACAAAACCAAAAGCAAGGAAAAGAGCACGCACTCCATGTCTGCCTAGGCACTACCTCAGTTTGGTGTAGAGATGGCTTGAATGGTGATCAAGACATCTCGGATCAAACCTTGTCCAAGACCCTCTTGTTGTGGATGTGAAGTGAGTAATCCAACAACATTCTCCTTAAGCTTCTTGACTCTGGAACGAGTCATGGGACCTTCAGGAATGGCTAGAGCATCCTCATCAAATGGTTGATGCATAGTGGCTTCATGTGGCTCATCTAGACTCTCCTCATTGTCCTCCTTAGTGATCCGGTCCATGATCACATCATGATGGGAATGGATAGATCCTTGCAAGAACAAATCAGGGACTCAAGTTCTTCAAGGTTTGTGGATTGAATGGTGACACAAGAGGGATGGATGATCTCTTGATACTCCTAGATGAATAACTCGGATATGACACACCAAATTAGACATCCTTAGGTCTCTGGATACTACACACCAGACTCGACACACTTTCTAGAGAGAGAGCCGTCAAGGAGAAAAGATACGTGTTTATTGAAAAGCTGGATGAGTACAATACGGTTTAGAGACCCCTTTAAATAAGAAACCAGAGAACATGCTCTCTAGGGTTTCGGAACTTAAGCAAAAAGGAAACTATAGTCTAAGTTTAACATAAGCTTTAAAATGAAATAAAAATGTAAACTTCTTTAGTCTTGGACCGAGATAGGGCCTAAGTGATGTGAAGACAAGTTGTGGCCTCGTTAAAAACCTTCCTCCGGAAAACCTCGTGGGACAAAACCAAAAGCAAGGAAAAGAGCACGCACCTCATGTCTTGCCTAGACACTAACTCAGCTTGATGTAGAGATGGCTTGAATGGTGATCAAGACATCTCGGATCAGACCTTGTCCAAGACTTTCTTGTTGTGGATGTGAAGTGAGTAATCCAACAACATTCTCTTTGAGCTTCTTGACTCTGGAACGAGTCATGGGACCTTCAGGAATGGCTAGAGCATCATCACTAGGCTGCTGGTGCAATGTAGCTTCATGTGGCTCATCTAGACTCTCCTTGTTCTCCTTAGTGATCCGGTCCATGATCACATCAATCTCCAAACATGGCAAACTAGAATCACTTCGGTTAAAAGTGGGATAACTTCTTCATCATAACTCCTATGATATTGATTCAACTTCAGGGTGATTTACACTGATTTATAAGTACAAGTCAAGCTTCTTACATCGTGATTCATTCTGGTTTGATTTGAATCAAGAAGAAATTGCCAAATCTCCAAACAGGGTAAACTGGAATCACTTCGGTTAAAAGTGGGATAACTTCTTCATCATAACTCCTATGATATTGATTCAACTTCGGGGTGATTATCCACTGTTTTATGAGTCTAAATCAAGATTCTTACATCTTGATTCATTCTGGTTTTATTAGTATCAAGAAGAAATTGCAAACTCTCCAAACAGGGCAAACTGGAATCACTTCGGTTAAAAGTGGGATAACTTCTTCATCATAACTCCTATGGTCTTGATTCAACTTCAGGGTGATTCTACACTGATTTATGAGTCCAAATCAGGCTTCTTACATCGTGATTCATTCTGGTTTTATTAGTATCAAGAATAAATTGCCAAATCTCCAAACAGGGTAAACTGGATCCACTTCGGTTAAAAGTGGGATAACATCTTCATCATAACTCCTATGATATTGATTCAACTTCAGGGTGATTATCCACTGATTTATGAGTCCAAATCAAGATTCTTACATCTTGATTCATTATGGTTTGATTAGAATCAAGAAGAAATTGCCAAATCTCCAAACAGGGTAAACTGGAATCACTTCGGTTAAAAGTGGAATAACTTCTTTATCATAAGTCCAATGCTATTGATTCAACTTCAGGATGATTCTGCACTGATTTATGAGTCCCAAATAAAGCTTCTTACATCTTGATTCATTTTGGTTTGATTAGAATCAAGAAGAAATTTCCAAATCTCCAAACAGGGTAAACTGGATTCATTTCGGTTAAAAGTGGGATAACTTCTTTATCATAACTCCAATGATATTGATTCAACTTCAGGGTGATTCTACAATGATTTATGAGTTCAAATCAAGCTTCTTACATCGTGATTCTGATGCATCCCTAGGATGCTCTTTGGTTGATGGGAATGGATAATCCTTGCAAGAACGAATCAAAAGACTCAAGTCCTTCAAGGCGTGTGGATCGGATGGTGACACAAGAGGGATGAATGAACTCTTGATACTCCTAGATGAATGGTTTGGATATTACACACCAAACTAAGCACCCTTAACTCTGGATATGACACACCAGAACTCGGCACACTTCTTTTAGAGAGAGAGAGAGAGCCGCAAAAGATGAATAACTTCAATAGAAAAGGTTGCGTGAGTACAATAGGGCATAAGGGACCCTTTAAATAAGAAACCAGAGACATGCCTCTAGGGTTTCGACAATGATTCAAAAAAGGAAAGAAATAAAAACTATAGTCTAAAGTTTAAAATGAAATAACAAGTAACTTCTATTAGACTTGGACCGAGTGTAGCACTTAGGTGATTTGTAGACATGTTGTGGCCTCGTTAAAAACCTTCCTCCTGGAAAACCTCGTGGGACAAAACCAAAAGCAAGGAAAAGAGCACGCACTCCATGTCTGCCTAGACACTACCTCAGTTTGGTGTAGAGATGGCTTGAATGGTGATCAAGACATCTCGGATCAAACCTTGTCCAAGACCTTCTTGTTGTGGATGTGAAGTGAGTAATCCAACAACATTCTCCTTGAGCTTCTTGACTCTGGAACGAGTCATGGGACCTTCAGGAATGGTTAGAGCATCCTCATCAAATGGTTGATGCATTGTGGCTTCATGTTGCTCATCTAAACTCTCCTCATTGTCCTCCTTAGTGATCCGGTCCATGATCACATCATCCCCTCCCTCTTGAAAAGGATTTGTCCTCAAATCAGGTCCATCTACAACAAAAGGAGCCAAATCAGTGACATTGAAGCTATTTGATACATCGTACTTACCTTGGAGATCAAGCTTGTAGGCATTGTCATTGATCTTGTGGATGATCTCAAAGGGTCCATCAACCCTTGGCATCAGTTTGGACTTCCTCTCGTTGGGGAACCTATCCTTCCTTAGGTGCAACCAAACTTGGTCACCAACTTCAAAGGTCCTCACACGTCTCCCCTTGTTTGCTTGCTTCTCATACAGCTTGGTCTTCTGCTCAATGTTTAGTCTAGCCTTCTCATGAATCTGTTGAACCAACTCGGCTTTCTTCTTGCCATCTAGACTTGTCCTTTCACACTCAGGTAAAGGCATTAGATCCAAAGGAGAGGTGGGATTGAACCCATAAACAATTTCAAATGGAGAATACTTAGAAGCAGAATGCATAGCATGATTGTATGCAAATTCACAATGTGGCAAGTATTCTTCCCATGTTCTTAAGTTCTTTCTAATGAATGCACGCAGGAGTGTTCCTAATGTCCTATTAACTACCTCAGTTTGCCCATCAGTTTGTGGATGACATGTAGTAGAGAACAAAAGCTTAGTGCCTAACTTAGACCAAAGTGTCTTCCAAAAGTAACTAAGAAACTTAGTGTCCCTATCAGAAACTATGGTTCTAGGCATGCCATGCAAACGTACAACCTCCTTAAAGAACAAGTTAGCTATATGCAATGCATCATCAGTCTTATGACATGCTATGAAATGTGCCATCTTAGAGAACCTATCAACAACAACAAAGATAGAATCCTTTCCAGTCCTAGTTCTAGGCAAACCAACAATGAAATCCATAGAAATGTCATTCCAGGGATGGTGTGGAATAGGTAAAGGAGTATACAAACCCTGGTTTTGAACTTGGGACTTGGCATGCTTGCAAGTAGCACACCTTTCACATATCCTCTCCACATCTCTCTTCATATGCGGCCAATAGAAGTGATCCTGTAAAACTTTTAGAGTCTTGGCAATCCCAAAGTGTCCCATTAGACTGCCCCCATGGGATTCCCTGACAAAAAGATCTCTCAAAGAGCAATTAGGCACACACAATCTATTGTCATAGAACAAGTAATCGTCCTTTCTAAAGTAATGCCCTGAGGCAAACTTAGCACATGAAGCATAAGCTTCCTTGAAGTCATGATCAGTATCATACATATCTTTTATCTGCTCAAATCCAAGTATCTTAGCATCTAGAGTGGTCAAGAGAACATACCTCCGAGATAGTGCATCAGCAACTACATTCTCCTTACCTTGTTTATACTTGATCACGTATGGGAAGGTCTCAATGAATTCAACCCACCTTGCGTGTCTCTTGCTAAGCTTACTCTGCCCTTTTAGGTACTTGAGGGACTCATGATCAGTGTGGATGACAAACTCTTTGGGCCACAAGTAATGTTGCCACGTTTGTAATGCCCTCACCAAGGCATAGAGCTCTTTGTCATAGGTTGCATAGTTGAGTGTGGCTCCTCCAAGCTTCTCACTGAAGTATGCAATGGGTTTCCTATCCTGCATCAACACGGCACCAATACCAATTCCTGATGCATCACATTCTATTTCAAAAGTTTTAGAAAAGTCAGGAAGCATAAGAAGAGGTGATTGAGTAAGCTTCTCTTTTAGGCTCTGGAAAGCCTTCTCTTGTGCTTCTCCCCACTTGAAACCAACATCCTTCTTGATAACTTCAGTTAAGGGAGCTGCAATGGTGCTAAAGTCCTTGACAAATCTCCTATAGAAGCCGGCAAGTCCATGGAAGCTCCTCACTTCTCCTACTGAGGTTGGACTCGGCCATTCCTTGATTGCCTTGATCTTCTCTTCATCAACCTTAACTCCATCTGCACTCACAACAAAGCCTAGGAAAACCAAGTTATCCGTGCAAAAGGTGCACTTCTTTAGGTTGGCATAAAGCTTCTCATTCCTTAGAACACTCAAGACAGCCTTAAGATGATCTAAATGCTCTTCTAGGTTCTTGCTATACACTAAGATGTCATCAAAGTATACTACAACCGATATGCCTATGAATGATCTAAGAACATGATTCATTAACCTCATGAATGTACTAGGTGCATTGGTTAATCCAAATGGCATAACTAACCACTCATACAATCCATGCTTAGTTTAAATGCAGTTTTCCATTCATCTCCTTCTTTCATCCTAATCTGATGATAACCACTTTTTAAATCTATCTTAGAAAAGATGCAAGAACCATGCAATTCATCAAGCATATCATCAGTCTAGGGATAGGGTGGCGATACTTCACTGTGATGTTGTTGATTGATCTACAATCAACACACATACGCCATGTACCATCCTTCTTGGGCACTAGGAGCACTGGCACAGCACATGGGCTCAAACTCTCTCGGATATAGCCCTTCTCCATGAGTTCTTCCACTTGTCTTTGCAACTCCTTGGTCTCAACCGGATTGCTTCTATATGCTGGACGGTTTGGAAGTGTTGATCCTGGCACAAAGTCTATCTGGTGCTCAATCCCCTCTCAATGGTGGTAGACCAATGGGATTGTCCTCTGGAAACACATCTTGGAACTCCTGTAAAAGAGAAACCATCTCACTCGGATACACCGGTGTAGGGTCAGTTAAGTTCAATAGAGTCTCCTTAAAGACAAGTAATATAGCTGATTGTTTAGAATTGAGAGTTCTTTTGATATCACCCATGTTTGCATAGAAGTTTGGCTGCTTAGTTCCAGCCGGTTTTAGATCAATCTCCTTCTTCTTTTGGAGTTGAACTTGATCTTGTTGCACTTCCTTGGGTGTCAAGGGAACCAGAGTAGTCTTCTTGCCCTTGAACAGAAAGGAATGCTTGTTGGTGAAGCCATCATGGATCACACGCCTATCAGATTGCCATGGCCTTCCAAAGGAGTATGTGACCAGCTTGCATTGGCAACACATCACACAAGACTTCATCTTCATATCTCCCAATGCATAAGGGGATAAGAACTTGACTTGAGACCT
>CAJHQQ010006337.1:0-10192 GCA_905132885.1 Moricandia moricandioides | reverse complement strand
ATAGGAGGATGGTTGGTAAGTTAATCTATTTGACCATTACTCGTCCTGATATTTGTTTTGCTGTGAACCAGGTAAGCCAACATATGCAAGAGCCAAGAGATCATCACTGGAGGATGGTGGACCGGATCCTAAGCTATCTGAATGGATCACCAGGCCAAGGAGTATGGATGAGCTGCAATGAAAGCACTGAAGTAGTAGGCTATTGTGATGCAGATTGGGCAGGAGATAGAGCTGATAGGAAGTCCACCACGGGCTATTGCACATTCATTGGAGGAAACCTGGTTACTTGGAAAAGCAAGAAGCAGAAGGTGGTCTCTTGTTCAAGTGCTGAGGCAGAGTATAGAGCCATGTTGAAGCTGACAAATGAGCTGGTATGGATCAAAGGGATATTGAAGCATTTGGGAGTTGAGCAAGCTACACCAATGACCATGCATTGTGATAACCAAGCAGCTATTCACATTGCAACAAACTCGGTGTTCCATGAGAGAACCAAGCATATAGAGGTGGACTGCCACAAAGTAAGACAAATGATTGGCATTGGAGAGATCTTACCGTGCTACACTAGGAGTGAAGATCAGTTGGCGGATGTTTTCACCAAGGCAGCAAGCCAAAAGGTTATTGAGTCTATTCACACCAGATTAGGACTCATTAGCCTCACCTCAAGCAACTGATCCCCTCGTCATGGGGTCTTTACTCTTTTTCCCTCATCAAGGGTTTTATCCCAAAAAGGGTTTTCCTTTGGTGAGGTTTTTTAATGAGGAAGATCTCATGACATTCCAAGCTTGACTTGTTCCACATGGTCAAGCTTGAGGGGGAGTGTTGTTCTGAGTAAATAAAGAAGAGGATGAGTGCACTTAGTCTAAGGAATGAGATCAAGGAGGAGTTGGTGCAAAGTTAGGGCAAGTGTACGGACAGTACGGACAGTACGGACAGTACGGACAGTACGGCCGACTGTACGGACCACTTGACCCAAACTCACTTTTGCTAAACCAAGAAGACATTTTGGTGATGTGCAAAACTAGGGCGAGTTGTACGGATGGTACCTGACCGTACACACCTTTATCCGTACAAGGCAAAGGAGTTAACTTGGGTGGCAAGGAGAAAGGAAGGCAAGGTAAAAGAGTGCAAAGGTAAAGGAGAGGTTAACTTGATGGTCACTCGGTAAAAGAAGAAGGAGACTCGCCGGATAAGGCTTGACCAAGACAGGCTGGCTCATGCTGGAAAGGAGAAGGGATCTAGTCAAGATGCCAAAGGCATCAAGCCCTCTCAGCCAAGCGTTCAAACCAGGCGCGCCTTTCTTCCTTAGTGTGTCCACGTTACCCCATTACTCACCATACTCTCTTATGACCGTTTGTGGATTAGATTAAGTCCTCTACTCTATATATTGTAACTTATGCTCAGAGTAATAAACTAAGCAAACATTTTCGATGATACTCTCTCTCGTTCTCTCTCTCTCTCTCTCTTGTTCATCATGAACCCTAATCTCTAAAGCGTGGATTCTCTTCATTCTTCTCTTAATCTCGCATTCTTATCTCTTCTACTCTAAAAATCTCATGTGTGTGGTCTGTTCTAGGAGTTTACTAGCATGGTTATGTCTAGTTAATGTCCTAGTTTAATTATTTGTGAATTGTTTTGTTCTTGGGACAGGTTCAAGTGCTAGAGTTGTTGAACCTAGTTTCTGTCCCATAATACAAAAACTGTGTGTGTGGTTCTGTTTTGAATTGTTTCTAAGCTTGCTAGCATGGTCATGACTAGTTATTGCTTTAGATAAATTGTTTGTGTTCAGAATTGTCTAGGCGAGTTGTCTAGAACCTGGTTTGAGTCTTGTGGCATTGCTAGAGGTCTAGGAGAATTTCCTGGTCATGTAATGCATCTATATGTTGGCTCTATGTCTTGTTTTGCATCCATAGGTTGTTCCTGGTCCTGTGATGCATTCTTAAACTGGTTAAGGTGATTAGATGAGTTATCAAGTCTCTGTTTTTGACATTTAATTATAGTGTTGCTTAAATGGTCATTAAAATTTGCCTAAATGCCTTGTTATTGATGAGTTATCATACATGTGCATTTAGAGAGCTGGTTGCTTGGATTTGAACTGAATGAGTTGTTTAGATTCAGTCCTTTGCATCTTGTTTAACATGATGGATCAGACTTGGTGAGTTATCAAGGTCTGGTCCTATTGTGTGGTCTAATTCTTGCTGGAGTTTGAGTGATGTTTCAGGTACACAAGAGGTGCTCTCTGTCCACCACCAATCCAAGACAAAGAAGAAGACATTGCCCATGAAGTTCAGAGCCTACACATGATGTATATTCCTGACCATGGAGAGATAGCTTGTGTGTAGAACCGGTTGAATTAAGAGCAGCCTGTTTGGGTGTTGAGCTCCTGGTTCATGAGACACACAAGGAAGACCATCACCTAAGTCATGAGGAGACCGGTGATCCAAAGGCAATGGAGAAGAGATCAAAGGTCGATCAGTTGGCTTAAGCGCAGGTGTTGGAACTGTTGTGCTCCTGGTTCAAGCTCAGTACTGCCCACTTCCAAGCTTGGTCCTTCACCTATTCTCTCTGGATCAATCTTGAGGAGGGGTATTGGTGTGCAATTCTGAGGATCCAAGTCGTCCATTGTCTCTTGGCAAGAAGTGGAATTCACTCTTGCATCATTCCTCACCAGCCGGATCAAAGAAGCTATCATGAACTCATTGCAACCTTGCAAGCTTGGACCTTCACCTATTCTCGGTTCCAAGCTTGAGGGGGAGTGTGAATGAGCTTCCTATGATCTGAGAGATGTCTTACCAAGTGGGGACTCAAGTGGAGTTCACTCCCTACCATAATGATGAAAGGGAAGCACCTTAAGCTCATCTCAAAACATTCATTGTTGTTCTTATGATTAAAATGTTATTGAGATTATTGTGATTAGTGCATTACCTTCAGAACTTGATGTGATCCTGGAAAGCACCAAGCATGCAACCTTTAAGAGTGCATATGAGGTGATCATGGACCGGATCACTAAGGAGGACAAGGAGGGTCTAGATGAGCCACATGAAGCCACAATGCATCAACCACTCGGTGAGGATGCTCTAGCCATTCCTGAAGGTCCCATGACTCGTTCCAGAGTCAAGAAGCTAAAGGAGAATGTTGTTGGATTACTCACTTCACATCCACAACAAGAAGGTCTTGGACAAGGTTTGATCCGAGATGTCTTGATCACCATTCAAGCCATCTCTACACCAAACTGAGGTAGTGTCTAGGCAGACATGGAGTGCGTGCTCTTTTCCTTGCTTTTGGTTTTGTCCCACGAGGTTTTCCAGGAGGGAGGTTTTTAACGAGGCCACAACTTGTCTACACATCACCTAAGTGCTATTCTCGGTCCAAGACTACATGAAGTTCCATTTTTATTTCATTCTAAACTTATGTTAAACTTAGACTATAGTTTTATTTCTTTCCTTTTTTGGTTCATTGTCGAAACCCTAGAGGATTTGTCTCTGGTTTCTTATTTAAAGGGTTCTCTACACCCTTATGTAATCATCCAGTCTTTTATTAAACAAGTTACATTCATCTTATACGGCTCTCTCTCTCTAAAAGAAGTGTGCCGAGTTCTGGTGTGTCATATCCAGAGCCTAAGGGTGTCTAATTTGGTGTGTCATATCCAAGTTATTCATCTAGGAGTATCAAGAGATCATCCATCCCTCTTGTGTCACCATTCAATCCACACGCCTTGAAGGACTTGAGTCTCTGATTCGTTCTTGCAAGGATCTATCCATTCCCATCAACCAAAGAGCATCCTAGGGACGCATCAGGTGGTATCAGAGCAACTTTGGTTGGGAAGTACTCGTTCTCTCTTTGTTTTTGTTTCTTGTTGATTTCTTGTTTACTTTTGTTAATCGCATCCGTGTAGCATCTTGTGTTCCCGGTTGTGTTCTTTTGTTATTCAATCCGTGTTCAATCTAAATCAACTTGAATAAGCATTAGAACTCTTTTACCTTAGGGCTGCTCGTGACTGCGTAAGAGTTTAGACAAGAATTATAGGACTTTCCTTTTTTGGTTTCATGCGAAAACCCTAGAGAGATAAAAACCCTAGCCGCATGTACCTTGTTGTCTATCACCTTGAACACGAGCATATTGAGGCTATTAGGGTGCTAGAAAACCTTAGGAGTGATTAGGAAAAAGCTTAGAAGTGTTTCCTTTTTGCTTGAATCTTTTTCCTTTTTGCTAGTCGATTTCCTTTTCACTTTTGCCTTGCTTTAACTTGTTTAACATCTTGAACACGAGCATACTAGGATTGTTAAGTTGCTAGAACACCTTAGAAAAGTTTAGGAAAAGGTTTAAGAAGTTTTTCCATTGTGCTAGACCATTTCCTTTTTGCTTGAATCTTTTTCCTTTTTCTAGCCGATTTCCTTTTTACTTGTTGTCTTGCATTACAAGCTTGTTTCTTTTCCTTTTTGCTTGTTTTCTTTTTTCCTTTTTGCTTGTCTTGTTCCCTAGAAACCTTTTACTGGTTATTTTGGTTACCTTTGCGTGCAGGAAGCATGGAAGCCGAGTCTTAAGAAGAAGCTTCACTCGCCAGGAAGGACAAGTATCTCATGGAGGCTATGTCGGCTCAACTTAACCAAAACATGGTAGCAACCATGACCGAGCTGATGAGGACCAACCTCAATGACCTCAGGAGAGAGCTTAGAGAAGACATTAGGAGAGCCACTAGTCACTTACCAAACCGAGAGACTAGGAGAGAAAGAGAGAGGAGAGAGGAGAGACCTCATGCAACTCGCCAAGAACATGTTGGTTATGAGGAGACTGACAATGAGTATGAGCACCTCAGTTCATCCTCAAGAAGACATAGACGTGTCCAACAGAGAAGGATGAACCAGGGAGATGAGCTTGCTGGTTTGAAGATCAAGATACCCCCATTCCATGGCAAAGCTGAGTGGGAGAAGAAGATTGAAAGCCTTGATGGTAATATGATCCTAGGATGTTTCTCTGGATCAGATGGGATAGATCCTTGCCTAAACGAATCAGAGACTCAAGTTTATCAAGGTATGTGGATCGATTGGTGACACAAAGAGATGCGGATGGACTCCTTGATACTCCTAGGATCTAGATCAGATATGACACACCAAACTAGAACCCTTAGACGCCGGATATGACTCACCAGCAAGCTCTCACACTCGACAAAGAAGAGAGAAAGAGTAGACAAAAGGTTTTTGATAAAAGACTGCTTGTTTTAGAATGAGAGTTTACAAGAGTTTAAATAGAGAAACCGAGGCATATGCCTTTAGGTTTCGAGAAATAACATAACATAGAAACTATAGTCTAAAACATAACATAAGATAAATAGATAGAATAGTCTCCTTTAGGCTTGGACCGATATTAGCACCTAGGTGATGTGTGAAGTAGCTTGAGGCCTCGTTAAAAACCTTCCTCCGGAAAACCTCTTAATGACGCCCTAAATTAAAGGATCACTCTGAAATTGGTGAGGGATAATCCTTGACTCCAATGGAACGTGAAACTCCAAAGAAACAAGGCGGTGGATCGAATGATATGACACAAGAGATGCGGAAGCTCTTGATTTACCGTGGATCGTTAGGTCGCACAGAGGATGCGGAAGGCCTCTGATATTCCAACTCAGTGCCCTAGGATATGACGCACCTAGACGACAATGAGGTTGACCCCCTGGATATGACGCACCAGGACGGATCGGTTTGATCCCTTGGATATGACGCACCAAGACAGATCGAAAAGTTCCCGAAGGAACAAAACTGAGAAACACTCTCAAGATTCCAAAAATATAACTCACAACTTATTTTATTTCAATGGATATTACAACTTATTTATAGGAAACTAAACTTGCTCACAAAGCTAGTTATTTAATAGTCTAGGAAATCACAAAACAATGCATGGAGGAGAGAGAAGCTTTCCATGCAATTTATTCTCCAATTTTCGTCACTCTTTTTAGACAGCAAGGAAACCACTTGATTTTGGATCTTCTTGGGCTTGGAACTTGATAAAATTGGGCTGATTTTGATGTATAACCTCTTGGACCATTTTCCTGACCAAAACACAAGCAAAAACCATCACTTTTAGCCCACCTCGTCCACACACACACACCCATAAGCCAAGACTTCTTTCTATTTGTTTCTGTTGCTGATTCAGGTTACATCATCCCCTCCTCCTTTAAAAGGATTTGCCCTCAAATCCGTCATAATGTTTAGAACCTATGGCCATGAGAGTCATCTCACAAGATCACCTTGGTTCACTGCCTTCGGGTTCACACACCTAGCTAAACATTACGAAAGATGAAAGAGCTGTTTCGGTTAAGCTCTAGAAGGGATGATCTATTGGTTCCTCGTTGAACTCCCTTCTCTCTCTATTTTTTTTTTAAGAAGATGGGAAGATGAGAATGATGGATAACAGAAGTGAATACCGCTTTCAGAGTGGCTCTGATACCAAATAATGACGCCCTAAATTAAGGATCACTCTGAAATTGGTAAGGGATAATCCTTGACTCCAATGGAACGTGAAACTCCAAAGAAACAAGGCGGTGGATCGAATGATATGACACAAGAGATGCGGAAGCTCTTGATTTACCGTGGATCGTTAGGTCGCACAGAGGATGCGGAAGGCCTCTGATATTCCAACTCAATGCCCTAGGATATGACGCACCTAGACGACAATGAGGTTGACCCCCTGGATATGACGCACCAGGACGGATCGGTTTGATCCCTTGGATATGACGCACCAAGACAGATCGAAAAGTTCCCGAAGGAACAAAACTGAGAAACACTCTCAAGATTCCAAAAATATAACTCACAACTTTTTTATTTCAATGGAGATTACAACTTATTTATAGGAAACTAAACTTGCTCACAAAGCTAGTTATTTAATAGTCTAGGAAATCACAAAACAATGCATGGAGGAGAGAGAAGCTTTCCATGCAATTTATTCTCCAATTTTCGTCACTCTTTTTAGACAGCAAGGAAACCACTTGATTTTGGATCTTCTTGGGCTTGGAACTTGATAAAATTGGGCTGATTTTGATGTATAACCTCTTGGACCATTTTCCTGACCAAAACACAAGCAAAAACCATCACTTTTAGCCCACCTCGTCCACACACACACACCCATAAGCCAAGACTTCTTTCTATTTGTTTCTGTTGCTGATTCAGGTTACATCATCCCCTCCTCCTTTAAAAGGATTTGCCCTCAAATCCGTCATAATGTTTAGAACCTATGGCCATGAGAGTCATCTCACAAGATCACCTTGGTTCACTGCCTTCGGGTTCACACACCTAGCTAAACATTACGAAAGATGAAAGAGCTGTTTCGGTTAAGCTCTAGAAGGGATGATCTATTGGTTCCTCGTTGAACTCCCTTCTCTCTCTATTTTTTTTTTAAGAAGATGGGAAGATGAGAATGATGGATAACAGAAGTGAATACCGCTTTCAGAGTGGCTCTGATACCAAATAATGACGCCCTAAATTAAGGATCACTCTGAAATTGGTGAGGGATAATCCTTGACTCCAATGGAACGTGAAACTCCAAAAAAACAAGGCGGTGGATCGAATGGTATGACACAAGAGATGCGGAAGCTCTTGATTTACCGTGGATCGTTAGGTCGCACAGAGGATGCGGAAGGCCTCTGATATTCCAACTCAGTGCCCTAGGATATGACGCACCTAGACGACAATGAGGTTGACCCCCTGGATATGACGCACCAGGACAGATCGGTTTGATCCCTTGGATATGACGCACCAAGACAGATCGAAAAGTTCCCGAAGGAACAAAACTGAGAAACACTCTCAAGATTCCAAAAATATAACTCACAACTTATTTTATTTCAATGGAGATTACAACTTATTTATAGGAAACTAAACTTGCTCACAAAGCTAGTTATTTAATAGTCTAGGAAATCACAAAACAATGCATGGAGGAGAGAGAAGCTTTCCATGCTATTTATTCTCCAATTTTCGTCACTCTTTTTAGACAGCAAGGAAACCACTTGATTTTGGATCTTCTTGGGCTTGGAACTTGATAAAATTGGGCTGATTTTGATGTATAACCTCTTGGACCATTTTCCTGACCAAAACACAAGCAAAAACCATCACTTTTAGCCCACCTCGTCCACACACACACACCCATAAGCCAAGACTTCATTCTATTTGTTTCTGTTGCTGATTCAGGTTACATCACCTCTTTGGGACAAAACCAAGAGCAAGGAAAAGAGCACACCCAAGTACTTGCCTAAGTACTAACTCAGCTAGATGAGGAGATAGCTTGAATGGTGATCAAGGTATCTCGGATCATCAAGCTTTGTCCAAGACCTTCTTCTTGTTTCCATACGAGTCTAAGTAATCCTCCAATGGCTCCATTTAGTGATGCGTCCCTAGGATGCTCTTTGGTTGATGGGAATGGATAGATCCTTGCAAGAACGAATCAGAGACTCAAGTCCTTCAAGGCGTGTGGATTGAATGGTGACACAAGAGGGATGAATGATCTCTTGATACTCCTAGATGAATGGTTTGGATATTACACACCAAACTAAACACCCTTAGGCTCTGGATATGACACACCAGACTCGGCACACTTCCTTTAGAGAGAGAGAGAACCGTATAAGATGAATGTAACTTGTTTAATAAAAGACTGGATGATTACATGAGGGTGTAGAGAACCCTTTAAATAGGAAACCAGAGAACATACTCTCTAGGGTTTCGACCATAAACCAAAAAAGGAAGGAAAGAAAACTATAGTCTAAGTTTAACATAAGTTTAGAATGAAATAAAAATGGAACTTCATGTAGTCTTGGACCGAGAATAACACTTAGGTGATTTGTAGACAAGTTGTGGCCTCGTTAAAAACCTTCCTCCTGGAAAACCTCGTGGGACAAAACCAAAAGCAAGGAAAAGAGCACGCACTCCATGTCTGCCTAGACACTACCTCAGTTTGGTGTAGAGATGGCTTGAATGGTGATCAAGACATCTCGGATCAAACCTTGTCCAAGACCTTCTTGTTGTGGATGTGAAGTGAGTAATCCAACAACATTCTCCTTTAGCTTCTTGACTCTGGAACGAGTCATGGGACCTTCAGGAATGGCTAGAGCATCCTCACCGAGTGGTTGATGCATTGTGGCTTCATGTGGCTCATCTAGACCCTCCTTGTCCTCCTTAGTGATCCGGTCCATGATCACCTCATATGCACTCTTAAAGGTTGCATGCTTGGTGCTTTCCAGGATCACATCATCCCCTCCCTCTTCAAAAAGATTTGTCCTCAAATCTGTTTTACCTACAATAGAGGGGACCAAGTCAGTAACATTGAAGTTTAAAATCAGATTACACTTACCTTGCAAGCCTCTTTGATAGGCATTGTTGCTGACTGGTTTTGATAGGTATAAGGCATTAACCCATTTAGTTCCTGATATATTGAAACAAAGCAAGTTAGCACATGAAAGTTTATCAAAGAGTAATAATCTTATTCCAAATTGGTTTTTTGCTCGGTTTTGGCTTGTGTGCTGCTTCTGGTGGTGCTTCTTTGATGAGGATGAAGCTAGTGACGTCCTGGTGCTTATCCTGATCCAAATCAGGTGGCTTGAACCGCTTGTCTTCCACATGCTTGTTCTTTCTTCTTGTATGCTTCCAAGCTTCATCATAACCTGCACATGGCTCTTTTGACAAAAACAAGTGCATCATATCTGTGTAATGGGTAAAAGAACTTTTGAAAACATGATCACTTACCTTAGCATGCTCACCTGGTCGCCATATATAGGATTGAGATGTTTTAAACTCAGGAAAATTCAAAGATAGCCAATACAGGATCACCCGATTTGTAGAACCCATAACTCTTTCATATGAGAAGGTTTTGACTTGATTCCAATTCGACGTGAGCCCCTGATGAGTTAAGTTTCCATGGCAGTCGAGTTTGATGGTTAACTCCTTGTGGTTGTTGAGATATGACCCTCGGACTGTCCCTATGTCAAGGCTGGCGGCTAGACAGTTTCCAAGGTTTGGTGGTTGCATCATCAACTTAACCAACAACCCATTCTTGATACTCTGATCATTATCATAGCTTCTCTTTTCGAAAATGGTAGATCTCAAAACAGTTTGACCTGTACTCACAGCAAGTAAATCAGGTTTCATGTTTTTCTTTGAGTTTAGATAGTTACCCCGGGTTGGTTTCTTTGGAGATTGTTGTAGACTAAGTTCCTCTG
>CAJHQQ010006336.1:0-10193 GCA_905132885.1 Moricandia moricandioides | reverse complement strand
CCAAACAGGGTAAACTTGAGTCACTTCGGTTAAAAGTGGGATAACTTCTTCATCATAACTCCTATGATCTTGATTCAACTTCAGGGTGACTCTACACTGATTAATGAGTCCAAATCAAGCTTCTTACATCGTGATTCATTATGGTTTTATTAGTATCAAGAATAAATTGCCAAATCTCCAAACATGGCAAACTGGAATCACTTTGGTTAAAAGTGGGATAACTTCTTCATCATAACTCCTATGATATTGATTCAACTTCAGGGTGATTTACACTAATTTATGAGTAAAAATCAAGCTTCTTACATCGTGATTCATTCTGGTTTGATTTTAATCAAGAAGAAATTGCCAAATCTCCAAACAGGGTAAACTGGAATCACTTCGGTTAAAAGTGGAATAACTTCTTCATCATAAGTCCAATGATATTGATTCAACTTCAGGATGATTCTGCACTGATTTATGAGTCCAAATAAAGCTTCTTACATCTTTATTCATTCTTATTTGATTAGAATCAAGAAGATATTGCCCAATCTCCAAACAGGGGTAAACTGGATTCACTACGGTTCAAAATGGGATAACTTCAAGGTGATTCTACACTGATTTATGAGTACAAATCAAGGGTCTTACATCGTGATTCATTCTGGTTTGATTTGAATAAGAAGAAATTGTCAAATCTCCAAACAGGGTAAACTGGAATCATTTCGGTTAAAAGTGGGATAACTTCTTCATCATAACTCCTATGATCTTGATTCAACTTCAGGGTGATTCTACACTGATTTATGAGTCCAAATCAAGATTCTTACATCTTGATTCATTATGGTTTGATTAGAATCAAGAAGAAATTGCCCAATCTCCAAACAGGGTAAACTGGATTCACTTCGGTTAAAAGTGGGATAACTTCTTCATCATAACTCCAGTGATATTGATTCAACTTCAGGGTGATTCCACACTGATTTTTTAGTTCAAATCAAGCTTCTTACATCGTGATTCATTCTGGTTTGATTAGAATCAAGAAGAAATTGCCAAATCTCCAAACAGGGTAAACTGGAATAACTTCGGTTAAAAGTTGAATAACTTCTTCATTATAAGTCCAATGATATTGATTAAACTTCAGGATGATTCTGTACTAATTTATGAGTCCAAATCTAAGCTTCTTACATCTTGATTCATTCTGTTTTGATTAGAATTAAAAAGAAATTGCCAAATCTCCAAACAAGGTAAATTGGAGTCACTTCGGTTAAAAGTGGGATAACTTCTTCATCATAACTCCTATGATCTTGATTCAACTTCAAGGTGATTGTAAACTTATTTATGAGTCCAAATCAAACTTCTTACATCCTGATTCATTCTGATTTTATTAGTATCAAGAAGAAATTGCAAACTCTCCAAACAGGGCAAACTAGAATCACTTCGGTTAAAAGTGGGATAACTTCTTCATCATAACTCCTATGATCTTGATTCAACTTCAGGGTGATTCTAATCTGATTAATGAGTCCAAATCAAGCTTCTTACATCGTGATTCATTCTGGTTTTATTAGTATAAAGAAGAATTTGCCTAATCTCCAAACAGGGTAAACTGGATTCACTTCGGTTAAAAGTGGAATAACTTCTTCATCATAACTCCTATGATATTGATTCAACTTCAGGGTGATTATCCACTGATTTATGAGTCCAAATAAAGATTCTTACATCTTGATTCGTTATGGTTTGATTAGAATCAAGAAGAAATTGCATACTCTCCAAACAGGGCAAACTGGAATCACTTCGGTTAAAAGTGTGATAACTTCTTCATCATAACTCCTATGATCTTGTTTCAACTTCAGGGTGATTCTACACTGAATTATGAGTCTAAATCAAGATTCTTACATCGTGATTCATTCTGGTTTTATTTGTATCAAGAAGAAATTACCAAATCTCCAAACAGGGTAAACTTGAGTCACTTCGGTTAAAAGTGGGATAACTTCTTCATCATAACTCCTATGATCTTGATTCAACTTCAGGGTGACTCTACACTGATTAATGAGTCCAAATCAAGCTTCTTACATCGTGATTCATTATGTTTTTATTAGTATCAAGAATAAATTGCCAAATCTCCAAACATGGCAAACTGGAATCACTTTGGTTAAAAGTGGGATAACTTCTTCATCATAACTCCTATGATATTGATTCAACTTCAGGGTGATTTACACTAATTTATGAGTAAAAATCAAGCTTCTTACATCGTGATTCATTCTGGTTTGATTTTAATTAAGAAGAAATTGCCAAATCTCCAAAACAGGGTAAACTGGAATCACATCGGTTAAAAGTGGAATAACTTCTTCATCATAAGTCCAATGATATTGATTCAACTTCAGGATGATTCTGCACTGATTTATTAGTCCAAATAAAGCTTCTTACATCTTTATTCATTCTTATTTGATTAGAATCAAGAAGATATTGCCCAATCTCCAAACAGGGTAAACTGGATTCACTACGGTTCAAAATGGGATAACTTCAAGGTGATTCTACACTGATTTATGAGTACAAATCAAGGGTCTTACATCGTGATTCATTCTGGTTTGATTTGAATAAGAAGAAATTGTCAAATCTCCAAACAGGGTAAACTGGAATCATTTCGGTTAAAAGTGGGATAACTTCTTCATCATAACTCCTATGATCTTGATTCAACTTCAGGGTGATTCTACACTGATTTATGAGTCCAAATCAAGATTCTTACATCTTGATTCATTATGGTTTGATTAGAATCAAGAAGAAATTGCCCAATCTCCAAACAGGGTAAACTGGATTCACTTCGGTTAAAAGTGGGATAACTTCTTTATCATAACTCCAATGATATTGATTCAACTTCAGGGTGATTCTAAACTGATTTATGAGTTCAAATCAATCTTCTTACATCGTGATTCATTCTGGTTTGATTAGAATCAAGAAGAAATTGCCAAATCTCCAAACAGGGTAAACTGGATTCACTTTGGTTAAAAGTGGGATAACTTATTCATCATAACTACTATGATATTGATTCAACTTCAGGGCGATTATCCAGAATGAATAACTTATTCATCATAACTACTATGATATTTGGAGATTTGGCAATTTCTTCTTGATTCTAATCAAACCAGAATGAATCACGATGTAAGAAGCTTGATTTGAACTCATAAATCAGTTTAGAATCACCCTGAAGTTGAATCAATATCATTGGAGTTATGATAAAGAAGTTATCCCACTTTTAACCGAAGTGAATCCAGTTTACCCTGTTTGGAGATTGGGCAATTTCTTCTTTATTCTAATCAAACCAGAATGAATCAAGATGTAAGAAGCTTGATTTGTACTCATAAATCAGTGTAAATCACCCAGAAGTTGAATTAATATCATAGGAGTTATGATGAAGAAGTTATCCCACTTTTAACCGAAGTGATTCCAGTTTATCCTGTTTGGAGATTTGGCAATTTATTCTTGATACTAATAAAACCAGAATGAATCACGATGTAAGAAGCTTGATTTGGACTTATAAATCCGTGTAGAATCACCCTGAAGTTGAATCAAGATCATAGGAGTTATGATGAAGAAGTTATCCCACTTTTAACCGAAGTGATTCCAGTTTGGAGAGTTTGCAATTTCTTCTTGATTCTAATCAAACCATAATGAATCAAGATATAAGAATCTTGATTTGGACTAATAAATCAGTGGAT
Source organism: Moricandia moricandioides (assembly GCA_905132885.1). NCBI lineage: Eukaryota > Viridiplantae > Streptophyta > Magnoliopsida > Brassicales > Brassicaceae > Moricandia > Moricandia moricandioides. The sequence continues at coordinate 6,510 of CAJHQQ010006336.1, read as the reverse complement.
AATCACCCTGAAGTTGAATCAATATCATAGGAGTTATGATGAAGAAGTTATTCCACTTTTAACCGAAGTGATTCCAGTTTACCATGTTTGGAGATTTGGTAATTTCTTCTTGATACAAATAAAACTAGAATGAATCACGATGTAAGAATCTTGATTTGGCCTCATAAATCTGTTTAGAATCACCCTGAAGTTGAATCAAGATCATAGGAGTTATGATGAAGAAGTTATCCCACTTTTAACCGAAGTGATTCCAGTTTGCCCCGTTTTGAGAGTTGGCAATTTCCTCTTGATTCTAATCAAACCATAATGAATCAAGACGTAAGAATCTTGATTTGGACTCATAAATCAGTGGATAATCGCCCTGAAGTTGAATCAATATCATAGTAGTTATGATGAATAAGTTATCCCACTTTTAACCAAAGTGAATCCAGTTTACCCTGTTTGGAGATTTGGCAATTTCTTCTTGATTCTAATCAAACCAGAATGAATCACGATGTAAGAAGATTGATTTGAACTCATAAATCAGTTTAGAATCACCCTGAAGTTGAATCAATATCATTGGAGTTATGATAAAGAAGTTATCCCACTTTTAACCGAAGTGAATCCAGTTTACCCTGTTTGGAGATTGGGCAATTTCTTCTTAATTCTAATCAAACCATAATGAATCAAGATGTAAGAATCTTGATTTGGACTCATAAATCAGTGTAGAATCACCCTGAAGTTGAATCAAGATCATAGGAGTTATGATGAAGAAGTTATCCCATTTTTTAACCGAAGTGAATCCAATTTACCCTGCTTGGAGATTTGGCAATTTCTCCTTGATTCTAATCAAACCATAATGAATCAAGATTTAAGAATCTTGATATGGATTCATAAATCAATGGATAATCACCCTGAAGTTGAATCAATATCATAGGAGTTATGATGAAGAAGTTATCCCACTTTTAACCGAAGTGATTCCAGTTTATCTTGTTGGGAGATTTGGCAATTTCTTCTTGATTCAAATCAAACCAGAATGAATCACGATGTAAGAAGCTTGATTTGTACTCATAAATCAGTGTAAATCACCCAGAAGTTGAATCAATATCATCGGAGTTATGATGAAGAAGTTATCCTACTTTTAACCGAAGTAAATCCAGTTTACCCTGTTTGGAGATTTGGCAATTTCTTCTTGATTCTAATCAAACCAGAATGAATCACGATGTAAGAAGCTTGATTTGAACTCATAAATCAGTTTAGAATCACCCTGAAGTTGAATCAATATCATTGGAGTTATGATAAAGAAGTTATCCCACTTTTAACCGAAGTGAATCCAGTTTACCCCGTTTGGAGATTGAGCAATTTCTTCTTTATTCTAATCAAACCAGAATGAATCAAGATGTAAGAAGCTTGATTTGGACTCATAAATCAGTGAAGAATCATCCTGAAGTTGAATCAATATCATTGGACTTATGATGAAGAAGTTATTCACTTTTAACCGAAAAGATTCCAGTTTACCCTGTTTGGAGATTTGGCAATTTCTTCTTGATTCAAATCAAACCAGAATGAATCACGATGTAAGAAGCTTGATTTGTACTCATAAATTAGTGTAAATCACCCTGAAGTTGAATCAATATCATAGGAGTTATGATGAAGAAGTTATCCCACTTTTAAAATAAGTGATTCCAGTTTACCCTGTTTGGAGATTTGGCAATTTATTCTTGATACTAATAAAACCAGAATTAATCACGATGTAAGAAGCTTGATTTGGACTCATCAATCCATGTAGAATCACCCTGAAGTTGAATCAAGATCATAGGAGTTATGATGAAGAAGTTATCCCACTTTTAACCGAAGTGATTCCAGTTTGCCCTGTTTGGAGATTTGGCAATTTATTCTTGATACTAATAAAACCAAAACGAATCACGATGTAAGAAGTTTGATTTGGACTTATAAATAAGTTGAGAATCACCCTGAAGTTTAATCAAGATCATAGGAGTTATGATGAAGAAGTTATCCCACTTTTAACCGAAGTGAATCCAGTTTACCTTGTTTGGAGATTTGGCAATTTCTTCTTGATACTAAAAAACCCAGAATTAATCACGATGTAAGAAGCATGATTTGGACTCATAAATCAGTGTAGAATCACCCTGAAGTTGAATCAAGACCATAGGAGTTATGATGAAGAAGTTATCCCACTTTTAGCCGAAGTGATTCCAGTTTGCCCTGTTTGGAGAGTTGGCAATTTCTTCTTGATACTAATAAAACCAGAATGAATCACGATGTAAGAAGCTTGATTTGGACTCATAAATCAGTGTAGAATCACCCTGAAGTTGAATCAAGATCATAGGAGTTATGATGAAGAAGTTATTCCACTTTTAACCGATGTGATTCCAGTTTACCCTGTTTGGAGATTTGGCATTTTCTTCTTGATTCAAATCAAACCAGAATGAATCACGATGTAAGAAGCTTGATTTTTACTCATAAATCAGTGTAAATCACCCTGAAGTTGAATCAATATCATATGAGTTATGATGAAGAAGTTATCCCACTATTAACCGAAGTAAATCCAGTTTGCCATGTTTGGAGATTTGGCAATTTTTTCTTGATACTAATAAAACCATAATGAATCACGATGTAAGAAGCTTGATTTGGACTCATTAATCAGTGTAGATTCACCCTGAAGTTGAATCAAGATCATAGGAGTTATGATGAAGAAGTTATCCCACTTTTAACCGAAGTGACTCCAGTTTACCTTGTTTGGAGATTTGGTAATTTCTTCTTGATACAAATAAAACCAGAATGAATCAGGATGTAAGAATCTTGATTTGGACTCATAAATCAGTGTAGAATGACCCTGAAGTTGGATCAAGATCATAGGAGTTATGATGAAGAAGTTATCCCACTTTTAACCGAAGTGATTCCAGTTTGCCTTGTTTGGAGAGTAGGCAATTTCTTCTTGATTCTAATCAAACCATAATGAATCAAGATTTAACAATCTTGATTTGGACTCATAAATCAGTGGATAATCCCCTGAAGTTGAATCAGTATCATAGGAGTTATGATGAAGAAGTTATCCCACTTTTAACCTAAGTGGTTCCATATTATCCTATTTGGAGATTTGGCAATTTATTCTTGATGCTAATAAAACCAGAATTAATCACGATGTAAAAAGCTTGTTTTGGACTCATAAATCATTGTATAATCACCCTCAAGTTGAATCAAGATCATAGGAGTTATGATGAAGAAGTTTATCCCACTTTTAACCGAAGTGATTCCAGTTTGCCCCTGTTTGGAGAGTTGGCAATTTCTTCTTGATACTAATAAAACCAGAATGAATAATGATGTAAGAAGCTTGATTTGGACTCATAAAATCAGTGTAGAATCACCCTGAAGTTGAATCAAGACCGTAGAAGTTATGATGAAGAAGTTATCCCACTGATTTATCCCACTTTTAGCCGAAGTGATTCCAGTTTGCCCTGTTTGGAGAGTTGGCAATTTCTTCTTGATACTAATAAAGCCAGAATGAATCACGATGTAAGAAGCTTGATTTGGACTCATAAATCAGTGTAAATCACCCTGAAGTTGAATCAATATCATAGGAGTTATGATGAAGAAGTTATCCCACTTTTAACCGAAGTGATTCCAGTTTGCCATGTTTGGAGAGTTTGCAATTTCTTCTTGATTATAATCAAACCATAAGGAATCAAGATGTAAGAATCTTGATTTGGACTCAATAAATCAGTGGATAATCACACCGAAGTTGAATAATATCATAGGAGTTATGATGAAGAAGTTATCCCACTTATAACCGAAGTGATTCCAGTTTTTCCTGTTTGGAGATTTGGGAATTTCTTCTTGATTCAAATCAAACCAGAATGATCACGATGTAAGAAGCTTGATTTGTACTAATAAATTAGTGTAAATTACCCTGAAGTTGAATCAATATCATAGGAGTTATGATGAAGAAGTTTATCCAACTTTAACATAAGTGATTCCAGTTTACCCTGTTTGTTAGATTTGCCAATTTATTCTTGATACTAATAAAACCAGAATTAATCACGACGTAAGAAGCTTGATTTGGACTCATAAATCCGTGTAGAATCACCCTGAAGTTGAATCAAGTTCGTAGGAGTTATGATGAAGAAGTTATCCCACTTTAACGAAAGTGATTCCAGTTTGGAGAGTTTGCAATTTCTTCTTGATTCTAATCAAACCATAATGAATCAAGATATAAGAATCTTGATTTGGACTAATAAATCAGTGTATAATCACCCTGAAGTTGAATCAATATCATAGGAGTTATGATGAAGAAGTTATCCCACTTTTAACCAAAGTGATTCCAGTTTACCCTGTTTGGAGATTTGGTAATTTCTTCTTGATACAAATAAAACCAGAATGAATCACGATGTAAGAATCTTGATTTGGACTCATAAATCTGTTTAGAATCACCCTGAAGTTGAATCAAGATCATAGGTGTTATGATGAAGAAGTTATCCCACTTTTAACCGAAGTGATTCCAGTTTGCCCCGTTTGGAGAGTTGGCAATTTCCTCTTGATTCTAATCAAACCATAATAAATCAAGATGTAAGAATCTTGATTTGGACTCATAAATCAGTGGATAATCGCCCTGAAGTTGAATCAATATCTTAGGAGTTATGATGAAGAAGTTATCCCACTTTTAACCGAAGTGAATCCAATTTACCCTGCTTGGAGATTTGGCAATTTCTTCTTGATTCTAAACAAACCATAATGAATCAAGATTTAAGAATCTTTATTTGGACTCATAAATCAGTGGATAATCACCCTGAAGTTGAATCAATGTGATAGGAGTTATGATGAAGAAGTTATCCCACTTTTAACCGAAGTGATTCCAGTTTATCCTGTTTGGAGATTTGACAATTTCTTCTTGATTCAAATCAAACCAGAATGAATCACGATGTAAGAAGCTTGATTTTTACTCATAAATCAGTGTAAATCACCCTGAAGCTGAATCAATATCATAGGAGTTATGATGAAGAAGTTATCCCACTATTAACCGAAGTGATTCCAGTTTGCCATGTTTGGAGATTTGGCAATTTTTTCTTGATACTAATAAAACCATAATGAATCACGATGTAAGAAGCTTGATTTGGACTCATTAATCAGTGTAGAGTCACCCTGAAGTTGAATCAAGATCATAGGAGTTATGATGAAGAAGTTATCCCACTTTTAACCGAAGTGACTCCAGTTTACCCTGTTTGGAGATTTGGTAATTTTTTCTTGATACAAATAAAACCAGAATGAATCACGATGTAAGAATCTTGATTTGGACTCATAAATCAGTGTAGAATTACCCTGAAGTTGGATCAAGATCATAGGAGTTATGATGAAGAAGTTATCCCACTTTTAACCTAAGTGATTCCACTTTGCCTTGTTTGGAGAGTTGACAATTTCTTCTTGATTCTAATCAAACCATAATGAATCAATATTTAAGAATCTTGATTTGGACTCATAAATCAGTGGATAATCACCCTGAAGTTGAATCAATATCATAGGAGTTATGATGAAGAAGTTATCCCACTTTTAACCGAAGTGACTCAAGTTTACCCTGTTTGGAGATTTGGTAATTTCTTCTTGATACAAATAAAACCAGAATGAATCACGATGTAAGAATCTTGATTTGGACTCATAAATCAGTGTAGAATTACCCTGAAGTTGGATCAAGATCATAGGAGTTATGATGAAGAAGTTATCCCACTTTTAACCGAAGTGATTCCAGTTTATCCTGTTTGGAGATTTGACAATTTCTTCTTGATTCAAATCAAACCAGAATGAATCACGATGTAAGAAGCTTGATTTTTACTCATAAATCAGTGTAAATCACCCTGAAGTTGAATCAATATCATATGAGTTATGATGAAGAAGTTATCCCACTATTAACCGAAGTAAATCCAGTTTGCCATGTTTGGAGATTTGGCAATTTTTTCTTGATACTAATAAAACCATAATGAATCACGATGTAAGAAGCTTGATTTGGACTCATTAATCAGTGTAGAGTCACCCTGAAGTTGAATCAAGATCATAGGAGTTATGATGAAGAAGTTATTCTACGTTTAACCGATGTGATTCCAGTTTACCATGTTTGGAGATTTGGCAATTTCTTCTTGATTCAAATCAAACCAGGATGAATCACGATGTAAGAAGCTTGATTTTTACTCATAAATCAGTGTAAATCACCCTGAAGTTGAATCAATATCATAGGAGTTATGATGAAGAAGTTATCCCACTATTAACCGAAGTGATTCCAGTTTGCCATGTTTGGAGATTTGGCAATTTGTTCTTGATACTAATAAAACCATAATGAATCACGATGTAAGAAGCTTGATTTGGACTCATTAATCAGTGTAGAGTCACCCTGAAGTTGAATCAAGATCATAGGAGTTATGATGAAGAAGTTATCCCACTTTTAACCGAAGTGACTCCAGTTTACCCTGTTTGGAGATTTGGTAATTTCTTCTTGATACAAATAAAACCAGAATGAATCACGAT